>JAVCKV010427852.1:0-38830 GCA_032274145.1 Herpochondria borealis | reverse complement strand
CTCTTTTTCGTGTTTCCTACTGATATACAAGCTTTAACAGCTAGCCTGCTGGTTGATTTATGCAACACTCGGGTTTACTGTCCAGATCTTATTAATGAATATAGGCTTCAACCTCACCAGCGGTATTAACGCCTCAATCCTCATTTCAACCAACCCACTGTTTGCGGCCTTTTTTGCACATATACTCATCAGCAACGACAGACTCACCCTTAAACGCAGCATAGGCTTAGCAATCGCATTTAGCGGTGTGTGCGTTGTACTACTGCAATCCAGCGGACTTGGGCTGAGTGCAGGTAGTGCCGGCGACTGGATTTGCCTTGCCAGCGCCTGCCTTCTCGGCTTCAGAATAATAGCAAGCGCTAATGTCATGAAGAAAGTCGATCCCTTTCGATTAGCGTTATGGCAGATGATCTTTTCTCTACCTTTCTATGCCGCCATCGGAATGACCACCGAAACTATCCAGTGGTCAGCGCTTTCCTATGCTGTCGTTCTCGCGTTGATGTACCAGGGAGTGGTTGTGGCCGGGTTGGGTTTCATGGCATCGCTGTGGTTAATCAGCCGTTACCAACCCAGTATAATGGCAGGTTTTAACTTTCTGGCACCAGTCAGCGGAGTCCTTCTGGCAGCGATGTTACTGGATGAGTCTATGAATGCACTGGTGATCGCCGGTACTGCGCTGGTGGCTGTTGGTATGGTGTTGATCACAGTACGCAGCTGATTATTGACCTTGCTCGAAGGAACACTACTGCGTTCACCACGGGTATTCGATTACTGGCCTGGTAGACCGACTACTAAAAAAACTGACGCTACTTGTCAATGAGATTACGGCGACATGGCCTGTAAGTTGGTTTCCTGTTCACTCGTGGGGGGCTGCTGTTTCGATGTCGCCTTCCGCGGGAGTCACTTTTCGAAAGCCGCTGGTTTATTAGATATGGCTAACGAAAGGCTTATCACAGCCTTATGCCTCTTGCGGGGACAACACCTAACACATCAACCAAAATGTTATGATTCTTACAAACATACCCATCGGATAAAAAATCTTGAAACTCTATACGTCAGTCGGCCCTAATCCCCACGTTGTCACCATCTTCCTCAAAGAAAAAGGTATCGAGCTTGAAACCCAAGTGGTAGATATCCGCGCCGGTGAGAATCGAGAGGAGCACTACCTTTCTACCGTCAATTCTCGCGGACAATGCCCGGCACTGGAAATCGCCAACAACACACACATCACCGAAATCACCGCTATTTGCGAATACCTGGAAGAAAAACATCCCGCACCACCCTTGATCGGAACCACCGCTGAACAAAGAGCCGAAACCCGTATGTGGGTGCGCCGGCTTGATCTTAGTATTGTTGAACCGATGGCAAACGGCTTCAGAGCCAGCGAAGGATACGAGATGTTTAAAGACCGCTTTCGTGTTTTGCCAGAAGCCGCAGATGATCTGAAGGCAATTGCACAAGATAATCTGCAATGGTTTAACGAAGATTTAGGGGGCAGAGAATTTATCTGTGGGGACAGATTTACTCTGGCAGATATCCACTTGTATGCGTTCTTAAATTTTGGTACTCGTGTCGGGCAACCATTAGACCCTGTACTTAAAAACGTTAACGCATGGTACAGCCGAATATCCAAACGCGATAGCATGGCCACATAACAAACACATCCGAACAATTAAAACCTGAGCAACGAATATGATAGTCCGAAATCTGGAAGACCTGAAAGAACGCGGCAACTACGCAGAAAAACCCGGCCACTGGACTAGCGCCAGATACTTATTGCGTGAAGACAACGTCGGTTTTACGTTAACGCAAACCACTGTCGCCGCAGGACAGACGATGGTCATGGAGTATAAAAACCATGTGGAAGCGAACCTTGTCATTGAAGGCGAAGCCACCCTGACTGACCTTGAAACCAACAAAACGTACCATTTGACAGCAGGTTCAAAGTACACGCTTGATAAACATGACAAACATAAACTGGAAGCGCTGACAGATTTGCGGTTCGTGTGTGTTTTCACCCCGGCGCTGGTGGGTGGAGAAACGCATGACGAAGACGGCTCTTACCCGTTGCTATAAAATCACGTCTGCTACAAGCATTGGAAAAACGCCCAGTGCTTCCCCCCCTTCTGATCACATCATCAACCTGGTAAATTCACATATGGATATTGACGAATCACTGAATGTATTCGAAGAGCCACTACAATCATGCAGCGAAGACCCTGTCACTGGCTTTTTCAGGGACGGTTGCTGTAATACAAGCGCCACAGATGCAGGGTCGCATACAGTCTGTGTAAAACTCACACAAGACTTTCTAGACTACTCACGCTCGCAAGGCAACGACCTCACCACACCAGTGCCGCAATTCAACTTCCCCGGCCTGAAGGAAGGAGATCACTGGTGCCTGTGTGCAGCCCGATGGAAAGAAGCGCACGAAGCCCAGTGCGCACCGCGCGTCTATCTTCAGAGCACACATAAAAGGGCGCTGGAACAAATCCCAATCGAAACCCTTCGCGCCTACGCAGTTGATTTGAATTAGCCAAACACATTCGGCGGGCTTGCAGAAGCGCAGGACAAAGCAGCGCTTATCACTTATTAAAAGCCAGGGAATAAGTGTTGCAGGCTTAGCCGTCAGTTGTCACATGAGTCCATATCAGCCAGCAAAAATCCGTATCAAGTGACAAATAATCTGGCTCCGTATCATGAAAAATAACAGCACCATTGAACAGATATTACGGGTTCAATTTACAGTATCGGTCACTCACTTCAACCACTCTGGCCATCACTGCTTTGAGAGGCGAATTCTAAGCCGTCGAGAATTAAGTTAAGACCAAATTCAAATTCATTGCCAAAGTCATAACCGGGTTTCAGCACATGCTCTGTTGTCATTTCCATTAAGTGAGGATACTCATCCATTGGCATGTCTTGCATCATTGATTCCGCCAGATCACCCATGTCATCTCCCTTCGTTGCCGGGAGGCTGGCTTCCTGTATGGCGAATCCGTAAATGAAAGCGTCGATTACCGCATAGGCATGCGCCGTCATCTGAACGGATAGACCACCGTTGCGCAGACAACCGATCACGGCGTTGTGCTGTCGCAGTGTTGCCAATCCCGGAGCTGTTCTTGAGTCCATCAGCAGGACTGCCCATGGATGTCTGGCCAGCGCCGCTCGTGTCGATGCTGAACGTTGACCTATCGCACTTTTCCAGTCGATGTCCATCTGTGGAAGATCGATCTCACTGAAGACTAAATCGACCATTCCGTCGATAATTGCCTCTTTGTTTGCTACATGATGGTAGATCGTCATCGGCTTTACATTCAGCGCGTTTGCCAATTTACGAATAGTGAGGGCATCGACACCGATATCGTCTGCAAGCTCGACCGCCCCCTGAATAATGCGATCGCGGGTCAGCGACTGACGACGCGACCCACCTTCCTTCTCCCCTTTAGCTTTCATTCTTTTGCTCGCCTCTGGCACATCATTATTTAGCCTGTGTTTTTTAAGTAGTGATTGTAAACCGTACTAAGTACGACTACACTATCAAAAAGCGACCCGTACTAAGTACGTTCAATCAGTATTTACAAGGAAGACACTGTGCACACCACATCATTTCAATCAAATCATCCCGAAACAGAATCCACTCACCTGCCCGCTCAGGGCGAAACAGACCATGTCACGCCAACCCGGAAAGAGACCATGCAGGCGATCGTTCAGCGATCCTATGGATGCGCTGACGTTCTCGAACACGACACTGTGGCTGTGCCCACCATTGGAGCATCAGACGTATTGATTGAAGTGCATAGCGCGGCCCTTGATCGGGGCACATGGCACCTGATGACCGGCACTCCGTATCTGATCAGAGTTTTCGGCTATGGGCTCACCAAACCAAAACAACCGATTCCTGGGCTTGATGTTGCCGGACGAGTGACTGCCGTAGGTAGCGCTGTGACCCGGTTTACACCAGGCGACGAGGTATTCGGGATTGCTAACGGATCGTTCGCCGAGTACGCCGCGGCGAAAGAAGACAAGTTAGTCCACAAACCTGCAAACCTGACGTTCGATTCCGCAGCGGCTGCTGCCGTCTCCGGTATTACGGCGTTGGAGGCACTAACCGACGTTGGCAAGCTCCAGACGGGCCAGCACGTCCTTGTAGTTGGTGCCTCTGGAGGTGTTGGTACTTACACAGTACAACTGGCCAAGGCGTTAGGTGCAGAAGTCACTGGTGTGGCAAGCGCCGCAAAAGCTGACCTGGTCCGATCCCTTGGCGTAGACCATATTATTGACTACCAGACAAATTACCTCGTCGGCACGCAGCGTCAATATGATCTGATTATCGATATCGGTGGTCGCAATAACGTTTCCAGTCTTAGCAACGTACTGACCCCGACCGGCACGTTGGTTTTCGTTGGCGGTGAGGGAGGCAACCGCTTTACCGGCGGCATCGGACGTCAAATGGGGGCGAGCTTAATGTCAATGTTCCTCAAGCAACGCCTGACTATGTTCATCAGTAGTGAAAGTCATGCGAACATCGCAAGACTCAGTAAGTTTCTGGAATCCGGCGCTGTGATACCCACCATTGGCCAACGCTACAATCTGGAGCAAGTACCTGATGCCATCCGCGAAATGGAGGCCGGCGCGACTTGTGGCAAAAGCGTGATTGTCATAAAGAAAGAGAACAGAGGAAAAATGTAGCACGCATGGGTTGTGTCCAATACAACGCGTAAGTTTGTAGACGAAACTCCCCGAGCAAAACACGGGCGTCTTGCAGGTTCTTTTGATTAAAACTGGTTCACCTGTAAGCGCTCGCTAATGACTTTGACACCCACAAACTCTGCAAACTAAAACAGAAATAACAAAAACGAATAAAGTGAATATGAAGGCTCAGTCAAAACCTTGAGTGGCATTATTTTCCGCTGAAGTGCTCATAGTTTTGCAAGGGTGTTCAAGAGATGGCGGTGCCAGTATTGATGACTCCTGCACTATAGATTCAGCCGGCATTTATCAGCCGCATCAACAAAAAGACATCAAGTATGTCTCGAACGATCGTACCGCACCAGACTCACTGAAGCACCTAGCCCGCACAGGCGACTTCACTGTATGTATTACCGTATTCAATTGGTGAGACCTATCTAGTCAGTCAAGGCAACTGCCCAGACTTCAGTCACAACGTTTCGGTCAATCAACAATTCGCTTACGATATGCCTCTGCCAACCGAGCGACCAAAGTCGTTGCATCTCGTAGCGGTTTGTTGTGGCAGTTTCAAGATAGTTTTGCCGGCGGTATTGGTGACCCCGGTGAAGAAAACGATGTAGTTCTTGAACTCGATGAGGCACCACCAGAAGATACATACATTAAACAACTCAGGGGACCCTTGTACAAACGCAAAAACACGGTATTCCAAGGACAAGCCGTTGGAATAAGCGGCAACTCTGGTTATAGCATATAGTCACCTCTGCACTTTGATGTAGGTGATGGTCTGTGAACAGCACCTGTGGATACGGACTGTCAGTTGCTTCCAGTGATTTTTCTGAATACCACACCACAAGTAAACAGGCCGCCGGAAGGACACAGTTATGCGGCGGAACAATACTAAACCGCGCGACCCGTGCCGATTACTGCCTGTGCCAATGGGCTCAGGCAGTCTGTTTTGCCAAGCCAACATCGACAAACATGTTGGCGGGCTCTTGGCGCCCTCGCGTTTAATAAGTTTTGCGGTTTTCGTAGAGGGGGCAACACCGCTGAATACGATAAAATAGGGTAAGCAAAACTTCTCTTAAATCGAATCGCTAACCCACAAATCTAATACCCTGTTAACTCCAAATACCCGCGCCCGATTGATTGCCCGCTTTCATCAGTTAACTCGATAGCACCCTCCCAGTACCTTACGGTCAGATTCAGTTCCTGATCATCAATCAAGGGTTGATACACTATGGTCTCGAAGGTATCGGTACGGATAATTGTGCCGCTAATCGGATAAAGTGATCCGGATTCACTTTGCCACCATCGATCAATATTCAGTTTAAAATGCTCTGATGGTATCTCTGTTTTTAAGCCATCTTTGTCGATCTCAACAGCGTGACTGAAGGGATCAATAGAGCCGTTATCCTTGCGTAGCTGATAGAACATGATATCGCGACCATCATCCATTTGCAGGGCAAACCAGTCCCAGCCAACCTGATCGTCAGCCAGCGCACTGCTGCTCCATTCCCGGTCAAGCCATGCTGAACCAGTTACATCATGGACCTGATTATTAGCAACAACTTGCCCGCTTGCTTGCATGCGTGACATTGAGTAATAGTAGGACGAGTTACAGGAATCAGCACTCTTTTGGCTGTACCCATCCTTACCCTGTAATACAGTGGGTTTGTCTGCGATCAGCGTTAAATCAAGCGCATCTTTGCCCTCTTTTAATTGCAATTTCCAAACTAGCTGGCCGTCGGTTTCTTTGGCTGCCAGTTGCCAGTCATCAAGCCAAACCTTAACCACTGTATCCGTGTCAGACTCATTCACCACAGCCCCTGCAAGACCGGCAGCAGCCCGGCCAAACCGCTCATGCGCACTGACCTGATCTGCACCTTGCTGTGTGATCGCAAAGTGGGCCATATAGAATTCGTCTGCTGCCCAGTTGGAACTCACAGATTTATCAATCTCTGTTACGGCTAACTTATTCCCGACGCGAAAAAAAGTGGCATGAAAACCAAACCGCGCTGCACTTATTGTCTGCAGATTTCCTGTGATGTACCACCATTCATTCCGGAATGACGAGTGCGCACCATGGTCTTGCGGGAAGGCGAAATCACGCGGGCCACAAGCGCGGTCATAACCTTCAGCGTTACCGCCAAGTTCGGTATGAAGGGAAACCCCGCCATTGCCAGGTGTCGATTTATGTTCAGCTTCTTTACTACAAGCGGTAACACCCAAAGCCGCCATCAAGAAAACAAGCCGTATTCTATAAATGAAACGTTTCATTGGTGGCGCAACGCCTCTGCCGGGGACATCTGACTGAGCTTACGCGCCGGATACCACCCTGCCAGTAACGCTGCCACGATCGCCAACAGCAAACTTTCAAACAGTACCATTGGCGGGATAACAAATTCCATAGTCCAACCAAACGACCGCAGGTTGATGACCGACACCAGTATCTTCGACATAACGATGCCAAGCGGCAGTGCAAGTAACCCCGCTATGATGCCCATAAGACCGGTTTGCCAGAAAAGTAAATTACGTAATTCTGCCGGCGTGATACCCAGCGCTCTGAGGACGGCAAACTCTGCGCGGCGTTCAAGTGACAATGCCATCAGTGCACTTAAAATACCGACAAACGCAACACCAACAGTTAACAAACGCAGCACGTGAGTGATGGCAAAAGTCCGATCAAATATATCCAGTGACATATCCCTGATTTCAGCGTTCGAGCGCAACAATAGACGATCTGGATGGCCATTGATGATGTCACGAACGTTTTGCTTAAGCGTTTCTATTTCGGACCCTGCCTTTAAAGTGAGACCAAGTGAGGTGATCTCACGATCACTCCAGTAACGGTGATAGTTATTCATCGCCATGACGATGAAACCCTTACCGGCGTTGTAGTCAGCAAATACACCCGCTATCCGAAAGGACCGGACACCACTGTCAGCGGTAACACTCAGCGTATCATCTACTTTAAGTTTATTACTGTAAGCGAAGGGCTCTGACACAAAGACACTGTCGGTGCTGACAAGCTGTTGCCATCGATCCTGCGGTGACGGCTTGTTGCTGTTCGGGTTTCGTGGCTGGTTGCTTTTCTCCCTGAACACATAGACACGACTAGACTCACCGGAGTTGCTTACGGCAAACAATTTAGCGGGCGTCAGGTCTGTATCGACACTGGTCAAGCGTAAGCCCCGCACCCCGCTTAACCCCTGCAGTGACGATACTTGTTCGGCCAGACCCTGCGGCAGCGTTAGTTCTGCTGAGTCTGCATGCCTAATGTACAAGTCAGATTGCAAAGTATTGCCCAGCCAGTCTGCAACAGACAAACGAAAACTGCCAATCATCACACCCACACCAGCAGTGGCTGATACAGCTACCACCAAGGCCGCTATCGCCACAGAGGTACGACTGAGACTGGCTGTAATAGAACGTAACGGGTAATGGCCTAAAGCACTGGCAGTGAGCCTCAGGTAACCGGAGATTCGTGTTGCCATCCGTGTAACTGCAATGAGAACCGCTGGAATCAGCAAACTGTAGCCAATGACGATACAGAATAAGGCAATAAAACCCGCCCATAAACTATGTGTTGTCACCCATAGCACTAAGCTACCGACGACAATCAGTGCAAGGCCTGCAATAAATAATTGCGGTACCACGGCACTGGCACGCTGTTCAACTGACGAACGCTGGATCACTGTCACAGGCGCGCTATTGGCCGCCTCGATTGCCGGCGCAAGTGCCGCAACAAGCGCAGACCCAAGGCCAATGCCAATTGCCTTAAGCAGCGTAAACGCGGAAAAATCAAGTCTGCGGACATCAAGTGCAAAGTACAAATCATTAATCGTACGGGTCACTAGAGTCAACAGCACACTGCCCAGCAACAATCCAAGCACCAAACCAGCGGTCGTGCCGATAACGGCAAACACCAGTGTTTCACCCAATATAGCCGTAAACAACTCACTGCGCCGCACACCGGCAACCCGTAATTGACCAAACATTGACCGTCTCTGTAAAACAGATAACGTCACGGTGTTGTAGATCAGGAAGGCGCCGACTAACAGCGCAAGTAAACTCATGGCCAGCAAGTTGGTATGGAATGCCTCGGTCATTTGTTGCAGTGCGTTATTGCGTCGCCCGGCCTCTATGACTTGCAGATCGGGAAAAGATTGCTCAATGAGTTTAATTTCCGCAGCGGACTCTTGATCCAATACCAGATCAATTCGACTCAACTTGCCCTGATAGCCTGACAGCTCTTGCGCTGTAGAGATATCCACCATTGCGATCGCATCAAACGCCGCCTGTTGATCAGTATCTACTGTGTTTATCAGGCGCAACTGTCTTAGCGACCCGCCACTGTCAATGGCCACACTACCGCCGACCGCCACCCCGAGCCGCTTGGCAGTAGAATCACCCAAAATCACCGCACCGGTTGCCAACAGATCCAGTGATGACCGCGCTGACCGTCCGTTAGTGGGTTCACCCAGATCACCTGAAGCAGACAGTTGATTCCTGAACATTGGCTCTGCGAACAGATCAACGCCTAGCAATTGTATCGTTTCGGTAGTAGCTTGATCACGGCTAACAAGCGTCACAGTGCCGTCAATAACTGGTGCACTTTGATGCAAACCGATTTCGGTGCGCAGCCGCGTATAAACCCCTTCATCAAAACCGGCCGCGCCTCCTGTTATCTGATGGGTCGCACGGCCAGTGACTGCATCAAGTGATAATGAGAACGCACGCTTGGCACTTTCGTTGGCGATATCGACCGCAAACACCACCGCAACACCAAGCGCCATGCCCACCAACATCAACACCGCCTGCCACCGATGCATCGCCCAGTAACGGCCACTGCATTTTAGAAAAATGGCAGAGGCTGCACTGATTGCCCAACCCCTGTTACCAGGCAAGAGTGGTATCTTCCAAAGAGTCACTGGCCACTAGCTCACCACTGGCAAAATGCAGAATCCGGTTAGCGGTCTTAGCAACAGCCAGACTATGAGTCACCATGAACACCGTCTGACCTGTAGCCTGTGTTAGCTCACCGAACATATCCATCATCTGACGACCAGTATCTGCATCCAGGTTACCTGTATGCTCATCCGCCAGCACCAGTGCCGGTGAATGTACCAGCGCACGGGCGATGGCAATCCGTTGCTGCTCACCACCTGACAATTGATCGGGGTATGCATCAGCACGATTAGCAAGCCCTACCCGCTCAAGCATCGCGTTAGCAAGGTCATCGCTATCTTTGGCGGAATAATTATTCAGTTGCAATGGCAAATAAATATTTTCGATAGCAGTCAGTGTTTGTATCAGGTTAAAAGATTGATAAATAAAGCCGATGTTTTTACGACGAAAAAGCGTCCGGTCAGTTTCTGAAAGATGTGTCAGGCTGGTACCGGCAACAGAAATATCACCACCATCAATCTGATCAATACCTGAAATCACATTCAATAGCGTTGATTTACCGCACCCGCTATGTCCCAGCACAGCGACACATTCACCGCGATCAATGTCAAAAGTAACATCACGCAGCACCTGCTGAGTGGCTGCCCCTTTACCATAGGATTTTTCAACGCCTTTCAGTTGAATGTATTTTCTTTGCAACGGATTCTGGCCATGGGTTAAAGGGAAACGGGATTGTTTATTATGAGACTGGTGAAGGTATCAGTTCTTAGGGATATTTTCATTATTGGGTGGTCTCTTTGCGGGATGCTGTTTAGGTTTCGCCTGCCGTGGGCTTGGTATTAGATGGTGTCCCCTGCGGGGTTGCTGTTTAGGTGTTGCTTGCCGCTGGCTTTTTATTAGGTGGTGTTCCCTGCGGGGTGCTGCTGTTTAGATGTCACCTTCCGCGGGAGTCACTTTTCAAACACGTAAACTAAACATCGACTTTCTTTTTGGGCAGTTTAAAGAACGAAGGGCTTTGCTTTTGTCCTACCCTCGTTTGATCAGTTTTGAGCAGTGCCGCGAAGGCAGGTCCTTATTTATAAACAGGGGCGCCATGGATGGCCCGTTAGCGAAGCAGCACACGGACGTGCGTGTGAGCAGCCTGCCACAGCGGTGCTGATCAAAATGCCGCTGGCACACGCAGGGCTGGACGGCCGCGTCAACATCTTGGTTATTTTTCTACTTTTGAAAAGTGACTCCCGCGGAAGGCGACATCTAATAAGCAGCCACGCAGGGACACCCTCTAACCAGGAAAAAAACCTTTAGAAACAGTTGATATATAACCCATCAACACCTCACTCCCCCTAACACGCGCCCGCAACTCAGTCTCGGCTGGACTCGCAGCAATCGCTGCCAATATACAACCAACAGACGCGTCAGCAGCAACCGCTGTATCACCAAAAAGGAAAGGCCCATCGCCGATCAGCGTTTCAAAAGCAGATAAATCTTTTTCTGCACGCGCCAGCATTTCATCATAATTAAAGCGGCCTATGCCCTGGCCATGCAAGCTACCTATCACTGAACGACGAACCATAGCTGGTATGACGGCCCGCAGTGGCGCTGGCAGGTCAGAGAAGAATACTTGTTTTACCAGAGCCCAATTTGCATCAACTTTCCATCGGTCATATACCAGACAAAAATACAGATGTTCTTCTGCCATACGAATCAATGCCCGTGAGGTCGATTTTTGTAGATCATCCAATCCACGATCAAAGTCAGCACTGTAGTTCTGCTCAAGGTAGGCTCGAATCGCATCGCTGTCGGCCACGGTTCGATCATTGTCAACCAACACCGGCAATTTTTGCATGGGTGCTTTGCGACTGTCTGACCCGGGGCTAGCCTGCCATTCAACACCACTCATGTTAAGTAAGCACATTGCTTTGGCGCAAAACGGGCTGGCATCTGGTAGCCCGAAAGCCGGCCCGAAAGTATTGAGTATCATCATGCTGTTGTTTCCCTTCTATGCGACCTGGAATTTGTAGGTACATTCACTGGAGTAGCGGCCTACAAAGCGAACAGTAGCAAACACTCCTGACAGTTTTTGTCAGGAGCAAACTGGAACGATGATAAACTTACGCCATGAGCAGATCGGTACGATTAATTCAGCTATTGCAGGAAATCAGACTCCATGAGCCACCGGTCACAGCCGAAATACTGGCGCATGCGATGCAGGTTTCCGAAAGAACCATCTATCGCGATATAGACACACTTCGTGAAGCAGGGGCCATTATCGAGGGCGCGGCAGGCTACGGATTCAGCCTGACGGAAGACCCTGCAATGCCACCGCAAATTTTCACCCGTGAAGAAATAGAAGCACTGGTACTGGGCTTGCGCGAAGTACAGGCCATAGCAGATCCATCTCTGGCGCGCGCCGCAGAGCACGCACTGGCAAAACTGCACAGCACCCTGCCACCGCGGCTAAAAACTCACCTTAAGCACTCTGTGCTTCACGCAAAGAAATTTCGCGAACGCCCTGCGCTCACTATTGACCCCGCGCTGATCAGACAAGCTGCGTGGCAGGAACTTGCCATCGATATCGACTACTGCGATGCAAACGGGGCACACTCTTCACGACGCTTGTTGCCGTTATCGATCGTGTATCTGGATACATCATTGGTTTTATTAAGCTATTGCTGCCTACGCAAAGCCACACGCGTATTCCGCCTCGACCGGATCGACTCAATATCCATCACTGACGAGAGCTTTCAACCGAGACGGGTCGGCTTGTTACGTGAGGCAATAGAGGACGTTCGAAAGAAAGAATGAAAAGTAAGAATACAAAGATACCTGCTCTTTAGTTTTTTCTCTTTGCTAACAGCAGATTTCAACAGTAAGGCCACAACTCCGTCCCTACACTCCGCCGCCTTGCCTAATGACAGACTCGTATTTACAACTGGCGGGGCAGAGAAACTTGCAAGATTAAGGGCGTACGAAAGTTTCCAGTCGAGTACCTCCACACTGAGGACCAGATTGTTGCCGTTTGGGATACCGAATCTCGCCCTCCCCGAGGTGTCAGCCTCGGTGTGAAACCTAGCGTTATTCGAACTGGCGCGATCGTGGGTATCGCTGCACGCGCCCTGCTCTCACAGCCTGTTACTGGCTACGCGATAGTGGGCTCATTGTCACTCATCGCCGACCATAAGCCCCATATCAAGCAACCTCTGATCATGGTAAACACAGCCTTGTGATAGAACCACAATAGAATTGTGCAAACTCAACCCAATGGCGAAAAAAGGTAAAATTACCCAACCGCCCCGGTAAAACCAGTCTCGAAAAATATCTGCCTCACGACGATACTGTATCTGTACCCACAAAAACACAAAACAACACGGATGGCGAATATGAACACGATGACTATCAGCTCTACTACAGCGGTTTCAACCACTTATCTAGACAACAAAATTGACCTGCAACAGGCAATCTGGAAGCACCTGAAATCAATGGGCAGAAAAATGTCGCTGGCCTATGAAATCTATAACGAGCGCCGCGCGCTGAAAAACTTAAGCAATGACACACTACTGGACATGGGCATGACTCGCGCTGAAATCAACCGGGAATGCCGTCGATCTGTTTTCGATATTCCTGCAAATAGAAAGTAACACTGATTCTTCGGCCGGGTATTTACATGGAACGTTAGCCTGAATCAGACAAACCAGATAGCATGGGGGATCAATAAGAAATAGCTGTCCCCATGAACTCTAAGCAAATGCAGTTCGAAGATCCGGCTCTATGACCAGAGCCGGAAATTCAACCTCCTCAAGCTCCAGACAATCACCACCACCTTTGTGGGTGATCGCCGCGACCGTCGGCAGTTCAGTGATGGGCATCACTTTGCTGACGCCTGCACTACCGCTGATACAGAGTGACCTGGGCGCATCCAGCGATGCTGTTCAATTGCTGTTGACCGTCTACCTTGCTTCCCTGGCCTTAGGCCAATTGATCTACGGCACCCTGTCAGACCGCTATGGCAGACGCCCGATACTGTTGTTCGGCGCTTTTCTTTACGGTATCGGTGGCGCTCTTGGGACGGTTGCGGACACGGTAGAATTGCTCACCACTTACCGTATTATTCAGGGGTTGGGTGCCGCTGCCTGCCTATCGATGGGGCGGGCAATCGTTAACGATTGCTTTGAACGCGCCCTTGCGGCCAGATTCATGTCGACCATACAAATCATGCAAGCACTGGTACCGGTGCTTTCACTGGCATTTGGAGGCGTACTGGCACAATACACCGGCTGGCAGGGATCAATGGCAGTCACGTCACTGGCGGGCTTTGCGGTGTTTATACTGGCAATTTATAAAACCACAGAAACCAACCTTAACCCTTCGGTGTCGTTTAATCTGCGATCAATTGCGGCCGCTTACCAGGCAGTATTAAGTAACCCGGTGTTTCTTTCTTTCGCGTTAACCAGTGGCTTACAAGTGGGTATGTTTTTCTCGATGAACGGCTTTATGCCATTTCAGTATGCGAAACATGGTCAAACCCCCATGGAGTTCGGTTTCTGGTTTTCGCTGACATCAGTTTTTTACCTCATCGGCAACACCGCCAACCGACTGTATTTTGTGTCACGCGGTATAGAACGTGCCGCTATGATCGGTTGCTGCCTTTGCCTGATCGCAGTAATCGCGTTATTTGCCACACAATGGTTGGGATACACTCACCCGTTGTCATTGGCTTTACCATGTTGTCTATTTGGTTTCAGTAACGGCATCGTCATCGCTAACACTACCATCGGTGCTATTTCTGCTGCCGGCCGCAACGCTGGCACAGGTACCGGACTTGCAGGGGCCTGGCAGATGGCTGCAGGTGGAATTTTCGGCTCCATGATTATTGGTCTGGGTGGTGCGGAAAATTTTTCGATCGGCGCTGGTGGTTTAATTTTTATGTCTTTAGCGTCGGTGTGTTCGATTGCCTATGTTTTTAAAATTCGTAAAAGCCTTACTTAATGACAGACCGCGAAATCACGTGACACAACGGGATGTGCAAAGCAATCTGTTTCAATAATAATCAGCTTCCGTCGAACCACCTCAGCCCTCTGTTAACAACCGACTAATACAAAATAATTTGCTGCCAGGCAGACGAATGAGTTTTCCCCATCTGACCCAACGTCAGAGAGCAACGCACTGTGGCCAGACCTACTCATGAGCCGCAACGTAGCTGTGAACAAAAAACAGGGGCTAACAGGTCGCGGCTAATTTAAAAAGCTCCGCGTCATCGACCGACCCAACAATACGATTTTTCTGTTCTCGTGAACCACAGCCCCTTTCAGGGATTGATTCATTGTCACAACAGTATGGTTACTGAGCCACTACAATTCGCCTTTCAAAAACACTGATTAAGGTCACGTGAAAACCATACATAACCTGTTTATCATCAGCGGCCTGGAATTGCAGCGCGCTTTTACCACCCGGCGTGGCATCACTGTCATGATTGCATTTGCACTCATATGGATACTCATCCTTCGCTACGTCATTGCGAGTGCTGCCACCTGGTTGGCAAACGGGAGCGGTGGCCAGCTAATTGGCTCGATTTTCAACTCAAAGCTGATCAATTCTTTATTGAACTGGCAGGTGGCTGAATTTTCTGCCTTTTGGGTTATCGCACTTTATTTATTCCCCATGCTTTGCCTGACACTGGCCGCCGATCAAACTGCCTCGGATCGGGCGCGTGGCACACTACGGTTACTCAGCCTACACACAACCCGAGCCAGCATTTTCTTCGGTCGGTTTGTCGGACTGATGATCGTGCAGGCTCTGTTACTAGCGCTTGCAATCCTCGCAACCTTCGCCCTGGCAGTGATCAGAGACCCATCCCTGTTCGCGGCAGCTCTGCAAACCGCTGCCATGGTATTTGCCAATCTGATTCTACTTATTGCGGCCTACACCGCGGCAATGGCATTGATATCACCGTTCACCGAATCGGCCCGCCAAGCGACGACGTGGGCAATTATTCTATGGATTGCTATCGGCATTGGCATTTACTGGCTGACTAGATACTTTCCACAGGCCGATCAATTAAAATGGATGCTACCGGGGGCGCATATCAAAGCGCTGTTGCATCACAACAATTGGCAATCAATGCAACTGGCGCTAGTACCGTTGCTACAAACTGCGGCTCTACTACTAATAGGCTACCTGGTCATGAAAAGGCGGGACGTATGAATAACAACACCGCCAACGCATCGCAACACGGCGCAATTATCGAGTGCAAGCAACTAAGCAAAAGTTACGGCAGCACACGCGCGCTTGATGATGTTACGCTTTCACTAGACGCCGGTCCTCCGATCGCATTGATCGGCCCTAACGGCGCCGGAAAAACCACCTTCATGAGCCTGCTTTGCGGCTTTATCCGCCCCGGTAGCGGCAGCGTTTCCGTGCTGGGACATCTGCCGGGTAGCCACCATGCGCTGTCCAAAATTTCAGCGTTACCGCAAGATGCATGGCTTGATCCTACCTTCAGCATCACACGACAACTACGGCACTATGCACAGCTTCGCGGGCTTAGCAGAAAGGAAGCGAAAGCAGAGGCCGCCAGAGTACTTGATAAGGTTCAATTATCAGACCGCGCCAATAGTAAGCCGGGTCAACTGAGTCACGGCATGCGCAAACGCATCATGATCGCACAGGCACTGATTGGCGAGCCTGAGCTGATCCTTCTGGATGAGCCCACCGCCGGTATCGACCCGCCCAATGTAAAAATAATCCGTGAATTGATCGCCGCCGAGTCCGCCAACGCCACATTCATGATTAGCTCGCATAACCTGGATGAACTAGAAAAAGTATGCACCAAAGTTATTCATTTATCAGAAGGAAGACTGCGGGGCTTTAGCGACATTGAAGAGAACTCAAAGGATGGGTTTTTATCAGTTACTCTGCGGCAACAAGACTCAGCGCCGCCACTTGAGTTAATCAACAATCTGCCCGGTGTCACAAGAGCTCAGTTTCGCCCGCAAACTGAACTACTGATTGAATACGACGAAGAAAATCACCCGAATACGGATATCGCCGTGATCACGACTCTGATAGAGAATAACTGGCGATACCGGAAAATTGTAAAAGGCAGAAGCCTTGAAGAACAATTGTTCTCTAGTGTCGAACCACAATAAATTCATCTATTATACATTGGGTTGTTCAAATGAAATCCATGCTGCGACTCTGTTGCGTTGGCCAGTAGGGCGTAGCAGACAGATATCGTTCACCAGGGTTGTTTCCACAGTAAACACGATATTGGACAGATGACAACTCTAGCCTGGCAACCCGACGTTAACCTCACGGCACGCTCTGCCACAATAGACATCCGACTCACACAATGGACACACAGCGTAATCAGAAAATGAACAATACCTTCCTGCTTTATTTAGTCCGACACGGCGAATCGGCCAATAATGCCCTGCCTGATAGCCAACGTGTTAACGACCCAGCACTGACCCGTCTGGGCATGTCTCAAGCTGAAAAACTAGGCCAACGATTTCACCAACACGTTGCCGACGGCAATAAGATTGACCTGATTCTAACCAGCCCTTTTTTACGCACCATGCAAACTATCAGACCCACCGCCAAAGCGCTGAAGATGAACCCGGAAATTCGTTCGCAGATTTATGAAGTCGGCGGTTGTTTCGACGGCTACCGACCGGGTGAGTTAACAGGCGTGCCCGGGATGACCCATCATGACATTTCCACACAGTTTCCAGAAATGCAGATTCCGCCGGATATTGATCATCGTGGCTGGTACAAAAGCAATTCGGCTGAAACCCGGGAACAAGCGTCACTGCGTGCAGAACAGCAGGCAAGCCAGCTAAAACAAGAATTCATTGGCAGTGGTAAACATGTTATCTGTACCGTGCATGCAGACCTGATCGGACTAATGATGGGTGTGTTTTGCAAGGACGATCTGACGATGGCAGATACCACGGTATCGAATACCAGTGTCACTCTACTCAGATTTAAGCCAGATGCACCAGATCAGCCCGAAGTTGTATTCTTCAACGATGCCAGTCACCTGGGTTCGAACGAAATTTCACATTAGTGAAACGACTACAGGCCGCATGAGCTCTTACGACATATCGCTTAGAACCACTATACAAGACCCCACTCACACGAGACATGCAGCCAAGAATTTGTCTTTGTTATAATCTCTAGCCGGGCGCGCAGAGTTGCCCCCGTGCCTATGCGACCCGCAACAACCCGGCAAGCTTAATGCTGACAGACTTCCACGCAATCAAATTACCCACCAAATCAGAAGTGATCACACCCGGCAGAGAGTAAACTCTCGAGTCTGTATGGGCACTCTGTCACCGGCCTCATATCGACTCAGGGTTTGTACCACTGATTTAAATGGTCGGGCACTCGCATACAATCTGCCCGTCCTATTCACCCGTAATTCCGTCAATCAACAGTAATCCATGGCCCCTAACAACAAAAATTCCAGTCCGACTCCCGGCACCGCACTATGCACACTCATCGCACTGTTGGGGTTTGCCACGTTCTCGGGGCATGACGCACTCATCAAAACACTGACGGAATATTCTATTTTCCAGATCGGTTTTTTTGCAGTCCTTTTCAGCTTTGTGCCATTCACACTTTTTATTGCAGTACAAAGCCAGGAAATTTCACTAAGACCCAAAGTACCTGGACTGGTCGCCCTACGCTGTCTGTCAATTTTCGGCTCAATGATATGTTCTTTCTACGCATTTAGAAATCTACCCTTGGCCGAAGCGTATGCTTTGTTATTCGCGGCCCCTATGCTAATAACCATTCTCGCCATTCCAATTCTGGGCGAATCTGTAAAAGCATACCGATGGTTTGCTATCACTATCGGGTTTCTGGGTGTGATGATTGTTTTAAACCCACAGGGCCAGGAACTCAGCACCGGACATTTTGCCGGCCTGATGGCAGCGCTTTGCAGCGCCACAACCGCTGTCATAACACGCAAGATTGGTAGCCGCGAAAGCAGCCTGACCCTGATCGCCTATCCGCTGGTGGTAAATTTGTCTGTCTGCGGAATAGCGATGATTTGGGTCTATCAACCAATGCCCGGCAAAGCACTGGCAATCATGTGCAGCATTGGACTACTGGCGGTTTTGGGACAAGCGTTATTAATTTTCGCTTATAGAAATGCCCCTGCGCAATACATCGCCCCCTTTCAGTATAGCCAGATGCTTTGGGCAGTACTTTTCGGCACTTTGTTTTTTAACGAAGCGCCCAGTCAAAACATATGGCTAGGGTCTGCCATTATTGTTTTTTCCGGTGTAATGATTGTCTGGCGCGAAATGGCTGTATCGTCCAATAAGCCTATTTTGAATACTCGTAACTTCCGGGCAGTGTCTGGACCTTCTGCGTTTAGCTCGGAGACAGACCAAAAAAATCACACGCCTGAGTGATCGATCAATCGTCAGAATTCCAGTGACTATAGCCACGACCGGTTAAATGCAGTAATACTGATTCTAATAACCATGTGCTTAACGCAAATTGGATTTAATTCGTCAGTGCAGCATTTGTCTAACTGACAACTGGATCTCTATTGGGACTTTAGAATCGCTGGTGACGAACGTACATCATCTACAAGAACGCGACAGAACGACACGAGCATTTCATACGCACTGCAGAGCACGGCTAACACACATATTCGTCACATGCTGAATCGGATCAGACTGACAAATCGTCGGGATGACAACCCCCAACTGAAAACATACAGGTAGACCACAGTCTTTCTGTTAGCGAACATAATGCCTGTGAAAAACACATGCCAAACCATTTCTACCAATAGATCAATATAGATCACGCCATGTAGATCCGGACGTACTGGTTAATACAGCGCTTTGTGTGGGGCGCCACCAACATTTAACGGATTAATGTATCTTCGGCAAAAAACCAGTGTCTTGCGAATTACGTTCGAACGAGAGCCTGGTTGACTAAGGCCGGAGGAATGTAGAAGATGACAACATACATCTAGAGATGACACGGCTTGCTCTTCTGGCACTGGCTCATACTAAGCAATTAATAAGTGTGGAAATGGCCACTGAGGCCGCACGATCCCCCGAGACTCTCATGCACGTGGCAGGTGCATCCTATGTTTTTTTAAGGTCTGAGAAATGAATAACTTTAAAATATTTGCCCTATTCCTACCCCTTTCTGTCCCTATTCTCTGCAATGCTGCACTGGCACAAAAACCAACCCAAAAAGACTACTACGTTGCCTACACAAAGAGCGAAGTGAACTCAAAATCCAGCGGTGAAAAATTTCCAATGGCATTAGTCTATCCCACTGAAACTCCGTCAAAACCGGTCAAATTTGGGCCATTTGAAATGGATCTCTCTATTGGAGGAAAAATAGCAGAAGGAAAATTTCCACTGGTAATAATCTCTCATGGTTCAGGTGGAACCAATTTGGGACACAGGAGCATAGCGTTCGCACTTGTCAGGAACGGCTTTGTTGTCGGAATGCCTTTGCATCCCAATAATAACTATCAAAACAATACTGCACAGGGGACCATTGGCAATTGGAAAAACAGACCACTGCACATCAGTGCATCTATCGACGCTCTGCAGTTCGATCACAGCCTGTCAGAAAGTATTGATTTTGAAAACACTGCCGTCATCGGGCATTCAGCAGGCGGGTATACAGCACTGGCCGCGGCCGGAGGACGAGCAGATACCACTCATATCAGAGAATTGTGTTTATCGAACCAACTTATCAACGAACCATATTGCGGACTGGCAAAAGAGAATGAAACCAAAACGGTGAAGATAGCGAATTCACGAGATGAAAGAATAAAAGCAATCGTGTTAATGGCGCCGGTCGGCATTTTGTTCAAATCGAAAGGCTCCCTCGCCGATGTTAATATTCCGATGCTGCTTCTGAAAGCAGAACAAGACAGTGAATTAACCGAACCCTATCAATCAGATGTAATAGCCAAAAACTACAACAAAGACCTATTAACCTATTGCACTATAAAAAAGGCTGGACACTTTTCATTTATTACACCATTCCCGGAAATCATGAAAAATGAATTGGGTACCGCAGCAGAAGACCCCACGGGATTCGATCGCAACATTTTCCATGAAACACTAAGCGCTGATATCGTCGCTTTTCTTACATCTACATTGTATGCAAAAGATAACAACATTCCCCAGTTGATCTCTTGTGATGACGGCTAAGCCTTGAAACATCATCCACTTTGATTGAAAGTTATCACTACAAAGTGAAGACCTTTAGATAGCAAGGCACGCCAACTCACCCAGTAATTACGGTAGCCTGAAAGTTGTTATGGATGATCCGATCTAAAATTGCCCATCGCTTTTAAAGTAGATATCACACTGTCGAGACGTGTCTGGCAGAGTGGCAAGCCAATAGCGCCCAACTTGAGTTACAATTTCCGCACTTTCAATAAAATCACGCCAGGCTAGATTTTGATCAGCGAAACGCTCGACGCTTTCCACCCTTCAATTCGCCAGTGGTTCGCTCATAAGTTCCCAGAACCGACGGCTGTCCAGCGTGAGGCGTGGCCGGTCATCGCCAGTGGTGAGCACGCCCTGATTACCGCGCCAACGGGTAGCGGTAAAACGCTAACGGCTTTCTTGTGGTCACTTGACCGCTTTGCTCACGGATACTGGCAACCGGGTGCCACTCGTGTGGTGTACATATCGCCCCTGAAAGCGCTCAATAACGACATCCAACGCAACCTGTTGAGTCCGTTGGCTGAATTATGCTCAGAGGGTGACTTTCCACAGATCAAGGTGCAAACCCGCTCTGGCGATACCAGCCAGAACGACCGCCAGCGCATGTTGCGAAAGCCCCCTGACATTTTGATCACGACGCCCGAAAGCCTGTCGCTGCTACTCACCACAACACGTGGCCGCCTTGCGTTGAGCACGGTAGAAACTCTAATTCTTGATGAAGTGCATTCTTTGGTAGATAACAGACGCGGTGTGTCGTTAATGACCTCGGCAGAGCGTCTGCTTGACATCACCGGTAGCCTACAGCGAATAGCATTATCAGCGACCGTTAATCCGCTTGACGCTGTCGCAACCTATGTGGGTGGTTATCAGCAAAATGGACTGCCCAGGCCGGTAAAAATAGTAAACCCGCCCACAGACAAAGAAATTTCATTGAAGGTGCGCTACCCAACTGAGGTTAAACACGCGTCTGAAAATGGATTGTCTGTTTGGGATCCACTGGCTGATAAATTTCGTGAGTTAGCACTGACGAATCGAAGCACGCTGTTTTTCACCAACAGCCGTGCGATGGCTGAAAAGATTACCCTGAAAATTAACGAACAATCTCCCGCCCTGCTGGCCTATGCACATCATGGTTCACTGGCACGGGATATTCGTACCGAAGTAGAAAGACGACTTAAAAATCAGGAACTGCGCGCCATTGTTGCCACCAGCTCACTTGAGATGGGTATCGATATCGGCAACCTTGATCAGGTGGTGTTAATGCAATCACCACCCGGGATTGCCGCGACCTTGCAGCGCATAGGCCGTGCGGGTCATAGCGTAGGTGAAAAAAGCTACGGCTTGCTTTATCCAATTCACTCTGCAGATTTCGTAGAAGCCGCAGCTCTGTCAGCGGCCACCATTGCCCGTGACCTGGAACCACTGAAACCAATGACCGGAGCATTGGATATTCTGGCGCAGATTATTATTTCCATGTGCGCCACAGAAACCTGGCTGGCCGACAACCTGTACTCACTATTAATCCAAAGTACGCCCTACCAACAACTGCCACGTAAACATTTTGACCTGGTGCTTGATTTGTTGTCCGGTCGTTACGCCGGTGCCCGAGTGCGCGAACTACAGGCACGTATTATCTATAACCGTATCGACGGCACTGTCGATGCAAAAAAGAGTGCTTTGTTCGCGCTGTATAACTCAGGCGGCAGCATACCCGACCGCGGCTATTACCAAATACGCCATGCAGACTCTGGCGCTAAGATTGGTGAGCTTGACGAAGAATTTGTCTGGGAAGCTAAAACCGGTGATGTGTTTTCACTCGGTACTCAAAATTGGCAAGTTAAACAAATTACCCACAATGATGTACTGGTCACCACTGCAAAGAGTGGACTAGCACCACCCTTCTGGCGAGCTGAACGCTACAACCGCAGCTATCACTATGCCAGTCGTATTGGCGATTTTTTAAAACAGGCTGAAACCTGGCTGGACAATCGTGAGCCAGAAAAACTTGCGGCGCATCTTTCAGAACAATTAGCCTTTGATGAACTGGCCAGCGCAAAGTTGCTTGATTACCTACAGAAGCAACGTGAAGTCAGCAACACAGCGCTGCCACATCGCCATCACATTGTACTTGAGCTTGTATCAACCGGCCCGGGCGGATACCGAGGTTCGGACAATCAGCGCCAACTGATTATTCATACCACTTGGGGCGGCAGACTCAACCACCCCTGGGCGATGGCGTTGCAAAGCGCATGGCAGGAACGCCTGGGCGAATCGCCCGAGATACATGCAGATAACGATGCCATCGTGCTACAAATAAAAAGCGATCCAGACCCTGCTGAGGTATTGGCACTGGTGACCCCCGCCAATCTTGAAAGACATTTGCGTGCTTCTCTGGAGGGCTCAGGTTTTTTTGGTACACGTTTTCGCGAGTGTGCCGGACGCTTCCTGCTGTTGCCCAGACAGCGGTTTAACCAACGGTTACCTTTGTGGATGAGCCGCCTGCAAGCCAAAAAACTAATGGCTGCCACCATGCAACTGGATACCTTCCCGGTGCTGCTTGAAGCTTGGCGCACCTGCCTGCAAGACGAGTTCGAGCTAGACCATTTAAAGCGTATGCTTGATGAAGTATCAGACGGTGTTTGCGAATGGAGCTTCGTGCGTACCGCCACCCCGACGCCATTTGCCGCGAACCTGACGTTCGATCAGATCAGTAAACACATGTACGCGGACGACACCCCCGAAGAAGCACAAGTCAGCGCGTTATCCGAAGATCTAATTAAAGCTGCAGTGCACGATAAAAACCTTCGGCCAAAAATCAGCGCTGAAATCAGTCAACAATTCGTCTTTAAACGCCAGCGTGCCCACCCTGATTACCAACCCACCGATACCGAAGAGTGGACCGAATGGGTTAAAGAGCGCGTACTGATTCCCCATGACGAATGGTGGACAAGCTGGAATGATGACCCTACTGGCACCGATAAATTATTATGCGAACTGATACAAGGTGACAGACGCTGGGTATGCCATATAGAGTCGGCCAAACACCTGATAGACTCAGGACTGGCAAGCAACTGCGATTGGCATGCAGGCAAACGCAAAACACTGCCAACCATCGACGATCAACGGGAACATGCCAATCTGGCTGGTGAGATACTGTCGTTTTACGGGCCACTAAGCGAAGCACAAATAACACTGCTGCTGCCAGAACTCCCCGAAGGTCTTTTAAATCAAAGTGCCCCGTCAGATCCTGATGCAAGCTACGGACTGATCAACGGACAGCTAATCGAAGGTGATCAACAACACCTTTATTGTGATGCACAAAACTTTGAAATTTTACTGCGCTGGCAACGCACTGCTAACAGGCCTACTTTCGATGCGTTACCCGCCAGTCGACTACCGGCCATGCTTGCAAGCTGGCACCGGACAGGCACGCCCAGTAATGATCAAAGTATTCTTGATGCCGTTGAAAAACTACGTGGCTACGGCACTTATATTCAATCCCTGTTAGGCGATTGCTTTGCAGCACGGCTCAGCGACTTTGCCGACCATCAACTAGACACACTGTTTATTAACCAGGAACTGGCTTGGCTGGGCACCACAAAAGGTCAGTGCTATCTTGCCTACCCTGAGGACATCGACCTACTACAGGCAAAGACAGCAACTAAAACAAAAAATACATCGCACACCAAGGCGATAGCCGCCGCACCAGATCCAGAGCATCAGCAAACTGCAGACAGCAATAGTCTTAAGTCGCTATTCAAAGACAGTAACGCCCGCTATAGCTATCTGCAGATTAGTGACCTGATCAGGCAGCACTATCGGGGTGTTGATACAACAGAGACCAACACCTTGTGGTGGGATGCGGTGTGGGCAGGGGTAATCACGGCCGACAGCCTGGCACCATTGCGACAGGGACTCATCCGTAATTTTTTATTGAGCGCAGGCCCAGCCGCCAACAGGGGAATATCCAGTACCAGACGACGGGCTCGAAACACCGGCCGGGCGTGGCCCGGCAACTGGCAGGTAATACCTGACCGCGACAATGAAACAGACCCTTTAACAGAACTTGAAGAGAGCCGTGAACGCGTGCATCTGCTGCTTGATCGCTATGGCATGGTAAATCGCGAGATCGCAAATCGCGAAGGCGGCACGCTAAGATGGAAGCATATCTTCCGTGCTCTGCGGGTGATGGAATTATCGGGCGAGGTGTTGCAAGGCTTGTTCTTCAATGAACTAAGCGGGCCACAGTTTATCAGTCAGCGCGCTTTTAACCGCTTAAAGCAAAATGAAAAACCCCCCGTGCATTTCTGGTGCAGCGCAGTCGATCCGATCTCACCGTGCGGGCTTGGTATGGACTGGCCCGAGCTGCCACAACGGCGCCCACAAAATTTCCTGAGCTTTCACCACGGCAAGCTAGCCTTAGTGATTGAAAACCTCGGTCGCCGCATGCATTTTTTTGTTGACCCACAAAATAACGAGCTCGATTTAATATTGAGCCCCTGCGTTCATATTGCAATGACTCGTGGCAAATTGCAGGTAGAACAGATCAATGGTGATAACGCCAGACTAAGCCCTTACACACCAGCACTGGCTAGAGTCCTGAAAAAACGAGGGGATCACCGCAGCCTTTATTTTGAACCGTAAGCAATAGTCAGGTAAGTGCCGCTTTTTAGCGGCGGTTAACGGCTGTTACTTGCCATTACTGCAGATGGCATGACCACGTCCGCTGGTGCTGTGACATCACTGCTAGAAACTAACCATTTGTAGATACAGCAGAGTTGATTAGCCTCGTAGTCACCGTATAGACAACCACGATAATCAGGCACGTTAGAAACTCTATCGGGCTATGAATGCACAAGCACATCCGAATGACATTACTGCCAATTGCCTAGGCCACAGTTAAGATATTTTATTCAATCTTTGCTTTACCATCAAAAAAACCGGCCAACGCATTTGCTTGAATGAGCTGGATATCGTTCTCTTTTGCATAATCACGCGCATTGGCCGACACCTCACCCAGAGTCACATACAAATAACCCGTCGCCTCTGCATGTTCACCAGCAGCAACTAACTGTTTTAAAGGTTCAATACCGGTATTCGCCGCCTTAAACCGTTTACTACACAACAACAATTTACGGTATCCGCGGGTGAGCTCAAGATCAGCAGCATTGCCTTTAAACTTTTCCGACTCGAAGCGTTCTCTTTTGTAGTTGTCCGCAATTTTTTCTGCCACTTGGACTGAAGTCATTTTACGCGCCTGACCAGCAACTTGTGCTACCCGCTTTGCGCTGGGCAGTTGAAATTGCTTATAGGCTGAATAACCCGCGATGCAAAAAAACGGTACCGAGAGGGAGATGCCTAGTATTAAATACTCCCCGCCGACAACTAACGTGCTGACGCCAATCAATAACAAACCAATGAGTACGCTGTACCACCAGGCTGATCTCAATAAAATTGCAAAAAGAGAATTTTCAGCCATTTTGAGCGCCATATTTAAACCTGCCTGTTTTAATCACAAAGCCTAGATTATAACGCCTGAAAATTCCGGAGTGCACGGTTAATGTGCAGGCAGCAAGCGAATGCGGTCACAGCGACGACTGCGGGGCAACTATTCAGAGGCGAATCGACATCCTAATGTCCACGAGGATTACGCTGTACCGTGGTACAGGGCCTAACGGCGCAATGGACGGCAGTATCGAGTGGATTGCCTCGGCTCCTAGGGCAGGACTTGCGAAGGACCTCGCAGTCAGTCACTCCAGACTCCCAACACAGTCATAAATTGCGAAAATGCGTACACGGCCAGACGCTCAACAACGGCGGTTGGGCACTCACCAGAGTGCCGAACGACCCTGCTATACCCGCATGATTTTGTGGCAGTCGAGACAAGACATTGTCCACGCGCCCGTCCAGAAATCTAGTTCAAAACAGCTCTGGCTGACTCATCACCAAAACTGTGACGACAGTGAGTCTCGGCGCGGCCTTGCTGCCGTCAGCTTATGTCCAGACAGTGCACCGTATGAAAAGTGAATAAATCGAGTGCACAAAAAAGATAGGGGCGAGCAATAAAAAAACGCCAACCAAGCTAGGGCGCCAGCATCTCTTCATAGTCACCAGCAACTCGAATACTCACAGTCACCAATTCTTCAGTCGCATTTCTCCACCACCAGCCATGCTGACCATCAAAAGCCGCGGTCAAAGCGCCTTGATCTTGCGGTACGCCATAGCCTTTTTCGTAACTGATGGTTACCCCGCCAGCACCGTCACCATGAGTATCGTGATAGACCACCGCGCCATGTGCAGTCCATTGATAGAGCGCTTTGTCACCTTTGGTCATCACCAGTTTTACTTCGATGCCTTCTTCCGGCGCAAGCGTATATTGGTATTCATCACGCCACTGCATACCAACCGGCTCTGATTGGCCTGGCAATGTATGCACTAACCCAATAGCGTCGGCGTTTAGATCATGATGCTGCTGCTCTTTAAGTTCACCCATTTGGGTCAAGCCTAAAGCTCTGCCAGCGCCAGTGTAGTCAACACCGTATTCAGCCGGAAACCAGAACAGGACCAATATGGCCAGCGCGGCAAGGCCTGCAACAATAGTGGAGACGAAAAGGCCACCAGCAGTCGCTTCCTTTTGCGCGTGGCTTTCACCGCCCGGCACCTGAGATTCTGCCAGTCGGGATTTTTGTTCGTTGGAATTCATCTGTTTTAAAATCTCATTTTTTATCGGAACCAGGTTGGCAACAAGACTAGTGAGTCGCCATGAATGCAGCCATGTGCATGCCCATGAGGGTGAAGCCTGCAATCATCAACATCACATTAACAATATAAGCCTGGCGGCCAAACATTGCGCTTGAACGCCAAAACTTCATCAACAACAAAATGCCCCCTAACGCTAGTAACTGCCCTATTTCTACCCCCACGTTAAACGCGAGTAAATTAGCAACCAGCCCGTTGGGTGATAGTTCGTAATCAAGAATTTTTGATGCCAGACCAAATCCGTGCATCAGTCCGAACAGAAAAGTAGTGAGACGTACATTGGGGTGGAATCCAAACCACTTAGGATATGCCCCCAGATTATCAAGCGCCTTGTACACTACAGAAAAACCAATGATCGCATCAATAATGTAGCTGTTGATACCAAAGTTGAAGTAGACACCCGCAAGCATAGTGATCGAGTGCCCAATGGCGAACAATGTCACATAGAGTGCTATTTGCTTCATGCCATACAAATAGAAAATAACACCGAATAAAAACAAGATATGGTCATAACCAGTGACCATATGCTTAGCACCCAGATACATAAACGGAATAATCTGGACTCCGCTGATGCTCTGGATGTAGCCTTTGTCACCCTGCGTCACTGCGTGCGCAAACGCCCAGTCGGACCACACGATAGCAGCCACGGCCATCAGTACAGCCAGGGCAGTGGATTGAAACTGGTTGGTTGAGTGAAGTTTGGGCATCAGCATTTTTCAAAGATCGGTTAGGCAATTGTAGTACCCCACAGCATGGATACAACAGTCAGAGTATGACGGCCCGCCCACGCAAACAGTAGACTCCTACCAACCTGACATGCGTAGTTTCTAACATTCAAGCTCACTGCTATCCCGTCGCTACCCCCTGTTGAGGCTGCTTGTTTTACACCATAGTGATTATTTTATTAATTCAATCACTTACCGTAAAACGACGGCAGTTTCACAACCTGCAGCGATACCACTCAAGATTCTGTTTTCGCAAGTGGCAGCTTTCGTCATTCCGACCGCTTGCTTGGCGATATTAAATTAAGTGAAGCCCGTGTTAAAAAATTACATCGCCAACATGCCTGTCAAGCGCATGACATACCCCGTGCTTTTGCTAGCGGCGCTTGTGTCAGGCTGTGGTTCCGATGAAGGCAGCAGCCAAGCTGCCACCGGTGATAACACACTATATACACAGGCGAAGACATTAGAATCTAATGGCAGCTACCCGGCTGCAGCTGAAACTTACCGGCGCTTCTTGAGCAGCAAGCCCTCTGGACGCGCAAAGACACACGCTATGATCAAGGCAGTGGTGATGGAGGAGTCTGTTAACTACGGTGCGGATTATCTCTTTGACCTTTATCTGATCGCTATCAACCAGCGCGAATCCGGTAACTGGCAAGCAGCGCTTGCGACCCTTGAAAAAATGCTGCAATCAGACCCGAGCCACTACCTGGCCGATGATGCCCGCTACCTGCTGGCCTACGTTCAGTTAAACGATCAACATGCTTACACCAAAGCCTACCAATCACTGGGTGCTTTGCTTGAACTGTACCCGAACACCAGCTACTACAATACCGCCGTTTTCAGCCGTGGCATTGCACAGAAGAAACTGGGTAACGCACCTCTTGCTGCAAGACATTTCGAGGAACTTCAAGATCGCCATACCGGGCTATCGCTGGATATCTTCAACTTACGCTGGCCGCAAGATAATTTTGTCGCGCGACTGTGGTTTACCCGCGCCCATGAAGAATTAGTCGCGCTGGAAAATAATTCCCGAATTGGCATTATTCCGACAAAACAAGAAATGCAAAACCGTGACCTTGATGAACGAGCCAATATTCTGGTCATATTTACTGACGATCAAGGTTACGCAGATCTGGGCGTCAGCGGTATTCTTGGTGATGTGCACACCCCCAATCTGGATCAACTGGCGGCCGACGGTGTTCGCCTGACTTCAGGGTATTCCACTGCGCCGCAATGTACTCCGTCAAGGGCGGGCTTGTTGTCCGGTAGATACCAACAGAAATTTGGTCTGGACAACAATACCAATACTCCCATGCCACTGACCCAAACTACACTGGCCAACAGGCTGCAAGATGCAGGCTATGCAACCGGCATGGCTGGAAAATGGCACCTTGAGGTTGATATCAACTCAAAAGATTTCGACGCATCCAGCATGCCGCTTGAAGAACGAACGCCCTACTTTCCTGATCAACGTGGCTTTGATGATGTGTATTTTGGCTACACGACCACGTGGTGGACCAACTATGACCTGGCGGGTAACACCGTGCCTATCGCGTATCGAAAAAATCATGACTACCGGCTTGATGTCACCACTGATGCTGGCCTGGCATTTATCGAACGCCACAAGCAGGAGCCGTTTTTTCTGTATATGTCCTACTACGCGCCGCACGTACCGCTTCTGGCGACAGAAAAGTATTTATCACGACACGACAATGTTGCCAACAACCGACGCAAGCATGCACTGGCAATGATGTCTGCTATAGATGACGGCGTTGCCCGCTTACGCGAGAACCTCGCAGACAACGGTTTATCAGACAACACCCTTATCTTCTTTATCAGTGATAACGGTGCGCCTTTGGGACTGCACAAACTTGATCAACCGATAGATGATCACACAGGTATCTGGGACGGTTCACTGAACGAGCCCTGGGTGGGTGAAAAAGGCATGCTGGCCGAAGGCGGCATCCGCGTACCCTACCTGGTCGCATGGCCGGACAACCTGCCCACCAACACAGTACTTGACTATGCGGTATCAACGCTTGACGTTGCTGCTACCAGCCTTGCGGTTGCAGGCATCGGCGAAGTTGATGAAATGGATGGCGAGAACTTGCTGCCTTACTTACGCGGCGAATCCTTTGATCTTGAAAATCGCCCGCTTTACTGGCGATTCTGGAGTCAGGCTGCCATCAGACAGGGTAACTGGAAGTATTTATCTGTTGGTGACAAAGAGTATCTGTTTGATTTGGGCAATAATCACGAGCACGAAAACCTGATCGACCGAAACCCCAACATTGCGTCGCAGTTAAAAACACAGTTAACCGACTGGAGTTATGAACTGCACCGACCCGGCCTTCCCCCTGCTCAGGGTGTCAGGGGTCAGGAAAGAGACTGGTACGATTTCTATATCACAGAATAACCATCAACTGCTGTACACCTGCACTTAGCAGGTGTTACTCCTTCATTGCTTCCTGCAAACATTGCTGTGCTTTTTCTTCGCTGTGACCGGCTTTTTCGTACACTTCTTTAGGGCATACTTCCAGCGTATCATTTTGGAGTTCTGCCAGATTGATTGTATCTGGTAAAGGGGCCAAACATTCCTGCAGTGCTTTTTCTGACAGTGTCATGCACTGTTCTTCGGTAAACGACATACACTGCGTAAACACTTCTGATTTGCACATCACAGCAGATTGTTCACGGGATATTTTGATCAGTAAAAACTTCGATAGTTTGTCTTGCGAGTAAGCAGCAGTCGATAATGTACCGCACACCATTGTTGTCACAATAACGGCCAGTGAGGCCAGGGTTCGGTGGCATGTTTTACCGGTAAAGTTCATTTGAAATCCAGATTGTGCAAATCAATATTATACGACTAATTGCAGCGGCCGAGTATGGCTGCCCGACCATTGCCCATCTAATTTATCCTTAATCTGCGTTGCCCGCCCCATTTTGCCAACGCAGTATCTTAAGCATTGCGCAAGCCGCCCCAAAGCCGTTATCGATATTGACTGTCACCACCCCCGGGGCACAACTTGCCAGCGCACTGCTTAATGCTGCATGGCCGCCTTCTGCAACGCCATACCCTGTAGAGCGGGGCACTGCAATGACCACACTGCTGACCAGGCCAGCCAGTACCGAGAAAAGTGCGCCTTCCATACCAGCAACCGCAATCAGAACTGGCGCACTGCGCAATTGCGGCAGCTTATCCGTTAACCGCCACAACCCGGCAACACCACAGTCTGCAAGTACGGATACCTGAACCCCATAAAATAGCAGCGTTTGTTGCGCCTCTAGTGCGACCGGCATATCTGAAGAGCCAGCCGTCACAATCAGGCAGTCAGACTTGACCGGCTCTGGCATACCGTTGCTCAGTATTGCTACACCTGCTTGTTCAACCCACCGAAGATTACTAATGCCGGTATCCAGCAGTTGTGATGCGATAACACCGTCAAGCCTTGTGAATAGTACCGATGCTTTCCTTGCATTGGCATCAGTCACAATCGTGACCAACTGCGATAAGGTTTTTCCCGTGCATAAAACTGCTTCTGCAATACCGGTACGTTGCTCGCGTTGCCAATCAAATTCGATATCAGGCATCAACGCCTACCACTGCATCTTTTGTTAAAAAAGCACTGCCCATCTTGTAGGGTGCAAATCCAATAAAGCACCGATCTTCATCACTACAAAGCTGTTGCACGATCACTTCAGCACGTGACCTGGCTTCACTACACAGCAGAATTTCGTTGCTTGCCGGCAGTTGCACAACAACACCCGCTTGCGTGATTCTACAGCGAATATCACCGGCACAGGTAAGCACGGTGACAGTTTTCTCAACCCGATGTATAAAACCTAAATCTTTTATGTTTATCGCAATGCCCGTTTCAACTCTGCTGGACAAACACGGCTGCGCGGGCAGCTGCGCAAGATCACCAAGACCTTCCTGCTTTGCGATCATGCGGATGGTTTTTTTATCAACCCCTGCCACAACATAGGGTTGCCAAACATCGCGTTCACGGGCCGCGATCAAACCGGGGCGGTAGTCACCTAAGTCATCAGTATTGGTGCCGGTCGCGATGGTGGTATTTTGGCCTGCGGTAAAGTCATCGCCGTGAGCGGCTTCAATAATCCGATCAAACAAGCTACTTTTACAGTAGTAACAGCGATTCACCGGATTAGCGATGTAGTGCGCGTTGTCGAACTCATGGGCGTCAACTTCATCAAGCTGCCAGTTAAATTTAACAGCAAGCTCACGACAACGAAGGGTTGCCTCTTCAGGTACCGCCGCAGAAACTGCATGTACGGCAATAGTCGGTTCAGTCCTGACTCTGTTAGCAACCGTCATCAGTGTAAGGCTGTCGATGCCACCACTCAGTGCAATTTTTAGCAGACCCTTTCTACTGCTTAGCACCTGCGACAAATGTTGATGTTGTGTTGACTCAGTCATCAGTAAACTGACCTTCATCAGTGTCTAGCGCAGATTGTTCAGTAAGTGCGGACAGTTGTCGGCGATTGTAAAGACCACCAACAACGGATAAATCATCGCTTTCCGTTTTGGCTGTTATTAGTGACGGCGAGCGAGTGGCTATTTTTACGCGTACGCCATTGATTGTTTTACTCTCTCGCCTAAGCGTTGCACGGTTTATTTGTTCATGCCTGATACCCAGTGTGGAACATTGCGTAAAGCACTGATCAATCAAAGCATCTTTATGATCAGGCAATACCAGTAGCCGAACGCCCGTCACATGACGACCTTTTTTGCCTTGCATGGCAACGCTACTGCAATCGAGTACGCCCTGGGCCAGACGTAATTGGTCCAGTGCATCGGCTAGCTCTTCTGCCGTCATGTCATCAATTTCAAACGACAGTCTGCACACCACATCGTCGACGATATTTTCTTTTGCTATTTGCTGAAAAGCTGAAAGCCGCAAAATATTGGCGCGATCTGCAAGCTCCCGCGTGCCGCAGCCAACACCGACGGCAGCCAATTTAGCAGCAACGGCACTGTGCATGGAGGCAGGCTTAAGATAGGCAACGATCGCGGCACCAGTGGGTGTAACACGCTCTCCGGGTTGGCCATCATCAAACCATTCATACTCTTTTAGCAGCTGCACCGTTGCAGGTGCCGGCAACGGAATATCACCGTGTGCCGTAGTAATGGTTCCGCCTCCGAGCGGCAGTGGCGCTAACCGCCAGCTTTGACAATCAAGCCGCGCAATAGCACCGGCTGCAGCAATAATATCTACCATGGAGTCCCAGTCTGAGACCTCATGAAAATGAATCGTCTCAATGGTTTTCCCATGCACTGCGGCTTCGGCTTTGGCCAATAACGTGTAAATGCCAATGGCCACATCGACAACGTTCTGATCCAGGTTTTTACTGACCAGAAAATCAATCACGCCCTGCAAGGTGCGCGGGGGTTTTTCACCGCTGGATTGCAATACCGAGAAATGCTTCGCCCCCAGACCTTTGGCCAGTTTCGCTTCAAGTCTGGCTGACAATCCGTCTATGGATAACAGGGATAAATCATCGTGAAAGCGATCATACAGATGGGGGTATGCGTCAAACACAGCAGCAGCAAACATATCACCTGCTATGCCACCGAGGGGATGAAGATCAATACGACTGACGGTCATCGGGCTGCTGCGAACGGTACCACGTACGGCCCTTCAGGGATCACAGCCAGTTCTGAGCTCCCCTGATCATCAAAGCTTTTCGCCAGTGCGTCCTCAAGGTTGTATACCACTTCGACGCCGGTATATTTTGCGGTTTCCAGATCAAGTTTCGGGGCATACAGTTTTATGCGTCCGACCCGCATCGGTTTCAGTTGCATCTCTGTTTGCCATTCATCGACATCAGCAAGAGATTTTTCAAGCAAAGACTCAAGGAAGGCTTCCAGCCCCAGTGTGACCAGTTTCTTTTGTGCCACTAAAAACTCATCCGATCCAAAACCCTCTGAACACTCGGAAACAATAATCAAATCGCCCCCTTCCTCTAGAATGTCTAGCGGTGTCACCATGCCTTTGACTGTTTGATAATATGTTTTATCAAGCGGATACCCGGCTGAACTGGTCAGTACGGTTTTGAACTTCCGACCGACCACCACCTCACAACTGGCACGGGCAAAATTCACCGCCGCTAAATGACTTTCAACCACCTCACCAAACGACACATAAGCAAGGTTTCGATGTTCGTCGAGAACGGTATTCAAACTTAACACCGGGCCTTCAAGCATTTTAACGATTTCAAGTTGTGTTTCATGCAATGGATTATTTTCAAGGTTGCATGATGTAGCAAGCGGGCTTTCCATAAATCGCGCGCTATGAAAGGTACGGATGGTTTCGTGATGTGCCACTCCGGGCGCAATCACTTTTCGCCCCCCCGAATAGCCAGCCATAAAATGGGGTTCAACCAGCCCCGTGGCTATTTTGACATCTGCATTGACAAAGGTTTTATTCAGCCCGACGGGTACTTTGTGCTTTGCGGTTACCCCAAGGTGTACACAGTCTTCTTCATTGCGTGCATAGTGGTTTTCAACTTTCACGTTCTGCTGCACCCAAGGATCGCCTAACAATTCTTCAAGCTCTTGATCAAGGTTAGGTCGGTGTAGACCGGTGGCAACCAGCACTGTTAATGCCGTCTGCGGCACACCGGATTGAATCAACTGCTCAATCAACGGGCGCAAAAACAAATGGTTGGGCACAGGTCGTGTGATATCGCAAATTAAAATACAAGCGCTCTGGGCACCGTCGGCAAGTTTTGATAGTGACTCTGACCCAAGCGGATTCGCCAATGCATGTAAAACTGCTTGACGGCCGTCTGCTGAGACGTCCATTGCGGGCTTGCGAACTACGGTAGCCGTGGCAGGCAAAGTCACCTCAAGGCCGTCCCGGCCGTACGCCAATTGTACTTTCATTAGTATTAATCCCGGTTTTTTGGCCAGTTTATCGTGTAATACTATGGGGGCCTGAACCGGACAGTGCATCGGTAAGGCAAATCACACGGATGATTCCCGCGTCAATCAGCAGGTTGTAGAATATTATCAGTCACTGCTGGCAAAAATAACAACAACTTCCTTTTATTTTTGGCCGATTGGCCATACCTTCCATATGTTGTTCTAATTGATTTACCACAGACTAAAACAAAGCAGATGAGCGATACAAACTCCCCACAGCCTACCACCGGCAATAAAACCGCGAACACTCAGGCAGTCACGGCCATCAAGCATTGGAATGACCGCTTGTTCTCTTTCCGCGTCACCAGGCCAGAAAGCCTGCGATTTCGATCTGGCGAATTCACCATGATTGGCCTGCCAAACGAGACGGGTAAGCCGCTGCAGCGTGCCTATTCAATCGCCAGTCCGGCGTGGGATGAAGAACTGGAGTTCTACTCCATCAAAGTGCAGGACGGCCCCCTGACGTCACGCCTGAAACACATCAAGGTTGGCGATCCCATTATTGTGCAGCCAAAACCAGTGGGCAGCCTGGTATTAGACGCGCTTTTGCCAGCAAAGCGGCTGTATATGTTCGCCACCGGCACAGGCATAGCACCGTTTGCATCACTGATCAGAGACCCGGAATTATACGAACGCTTTGATCAGGTGATCCTGACACACACCTGCCGCCAAATAGAGGAACTCGGTTACAGCCAGGACCTCATGAAAAATCTACCGCAAGATCCCTTGATAGGCGAATACGCAGACAAGGTAAAGTACTACCCGTCGATCACCCAGGAAGACTTTACCCCGCGTGGCCGTATCACCAGCCTGATTGAAAGCGGGCAATTGTTTACCGACATTGGTGTCGCTCCACTGCACCCCGACACCGACAGAGTGATGATTTGCGGCTCTATGGGATTGAACAAAGACATGAAAGCCATTTGCGAACAATACAATATGGTCGAGGGCTCTAACAGTCGCCCCGGTCACTTTGTGATGGAAAAAGCCTTCGCCGGCTAGATTGGCTGGGCTAGATTGGCTGGGATTGCCCCGCCTAGATTGGCAAGCATGCATTGATTGTTAAAAAAAAGGGCCGCGATGCGGCCCTTTTTTATTTACAGCTTTTTTTAAGTAGCTAGCTTGCAGCGACAAACATAGGTTCGATCGCTTTGGCCGAAGTTTGCGCTACAACGCGACCCACTTCTTCACCACCTTTAAACATAACAAGAGTCGAACGTCTGGGGATCTTCAGTTCACTGACAATGGCATCATCCTGATGCATATCCCAGTCTACTCTCATCAATGTAACTGCCTGGTAGGCAGGATTACCGTCTATTAGTGCACTCACGGTGCGCTCTTGAGCTCGGCAGGTTCCTCACCACGAGGCATAGAAATCGAGCATAAACGGCTCACCACTCGCTAGTGCCTGCTCGTAGGCTTCGCGAGAGTATTCCACGTGCTTAGCGCCATCTGCTGATACTGCTTCAGCAAAAATCGCCAGCGCGGGAATGGCCAGAAACTGACGTCGTTTCATAGGCAATTAACTCCGGTTGAACAAAACTTGGGATGCTGCCGGGTCGCCGATCACTTGCGGCGAACGCGAAAGAACCGCGACTTTACCCGACACCTCTATTTGAGCAGAAAAACAGTCAAAGGTTCAACTGCCACGGAACGGTTGCGTAAATCGGTGCTGGCAAGCACCGACACGCGCGAATGAAGGGCAGTCTTTTGATTCACAGCAATACCGTAAACCCCGACAAACCCTTTTTCAGAACGGCAAAGCTGTTAGTGGGTCATTCCATAACTGATGGTTGCAGACCTAGTCCTCTGCTTGATAAATCACCGAATAGACTGTGCCGTCGTATTCGATCTGGTCACCCCCGACAATTTTCTTGCGCTTGCGGGTTTCGACCTCTCCGTTGAGCCTTACCAATCCATCTGCAACAAACGCTTTGGCCTGCCCGCCGCTATCTGCCAGGCCTTCGAATTTCAGCAATTTATAGAGCTCGACCGGCTCTCTGTTTATTGTCAATTGACGCATCAAATAACCTTGGTAGCATAAGGCGATGAAAATGGTGGATGATATCAGGCTCTGATCGTCCTCCTGACGTTATAACTAAAACACCATAAAGGCTTAATAATGAATAAAGGCGCATGTTTGTGTGGGGCAGTGCAATATCAGTTGAATAGCGCACCAGAGTCGATGATGCATTGTCATTGTTCGATTTGCCGCAAAATACACGGTACACCGTTTGCCACTTATGTTCAGACCAGCGGTGTCACCTGGCTTGCCGGTGAAGACAAAATAAGCAGCTTTCAGAGCTCAGATAATTTTCACCGGTGTTTTTGCAGTGACTGTGGCTCAGTTCTTCCTGAAACTATCGATGGGGCAGATTTTACCTTCGTACCTGCCGGCGGGCTGGAAGGTGAAATAAGCGTGCGACCAAGCAAACACATATTTGCCACCTCAAAAGCCGACTGGTATCAAATTCACGATGATCTGCCACAATACGAAGCTTATTCAGCGGAAGGCGGAGTCGGCATAGAGCAACCGGACCGCAGCGGGCAATGTGATGGAGCCAAAGGCGGTAGCTGTCAGTGCGGCGACGTTGCTTTTCAATTTACCGGTGCCGCCAAACTAATGATGTGGTGCCATTGCAGCCGCTGCCGCAAAGTTAAAGGTGCCGCACACGCGACCAATGTATTTGTCGAACCAGAAAACTTCAAATGGTTGCAAGGCGAAGATAAAGTAGTTGTGTACGATCATAAAGAAGCAGAACGATTCGGCAACAGCTTCTGCCAGCGCTGCGGTTCTCCGGTACCCAGAAAAGCAGAAAAATCACCGATGGTTAATATCCCTGCCGGTGCACTCGACGACGGCCCCGGTATTGACACCAAGGGTCATATATTTGTCGGCTCAAAAGCTGACTGGTTTGAGATTCACGATCAACACGATCAATTTGAAAGTATGCCCTAAGCAAAGCCCTGGACTTGCGCTTTGCTTTGCCGAGCTGAGACTAATTTATAAAAAATGCGCCCTGGGTACCTCCCGGGCGTAATTCACGCAGTCATTTGGCACAAAAGGTGTGCATCACGCGGGAGAAGTCGAGGTAATAGGGAATTTATACGGTACAAAAGAAAACCCGATCGCCGATACATTGACAGCCGCCTACCTTGGCAAGGGTAGCTAGCAAACTTAAAATAATAAGTGCGGGCAGCATCAGATTGTTTACGCCAACCCGCCACGGACACACATGCAATATCCGATAATCTACTTACATATACCAAAAACCGCTGGCACCAGCTTTCGTGTCAGTGCTCAGCAGTATTTTGGCAAAGAAAATATTCTCAGTGACTATGGCGAAGATTCAACCGCCACCACACGGGATATCCTGGACAACTACTACGTCAGCAACGATGTAGCTTCACTACAGGAAAACGGCCGCAAAAAGAAATTTCTGAGTGGACATTTCAATCTTGCTAAATACCGTGAAATTTTCCCTGACTCACCAGTGATGACTTTTTTTCGCGATCCGGTTAAGCGCGTAATTTCTGAGTACGTGCATTTTAAAAATCACTTTAATTATCCGGGGTCA
>JAVCKV010427741.1:0-12445 GCA_032274145.1 Herpochondria borealis | reverse complement strand
CAGCAACTACTTTGTTCCACCAACCAGCGGTATTTATTTCTTTGTTATTTTCATCAATCCATGTTATTTTCTTGGGCTCTAATTTGCCTTTGTTATTCTTATATATAGTGATTTCCATATATTCCCCAACCACAATTAAATCTTGCCAAGTATCGTTGTCAATATCTTCCCAGATAGCGCTAGTTACCATTCCTAAATTTGAAAAAAGATGCTGGAACTTCACATCAAAAATCCCTTTTTCATTGAGCAAAAAAGTACTTTCTGGCAACAAGGGATATTCTTTCGGGGTCATTCTTGCACCTACAAAAATATCCATATCACCATCTTTATCAAAATCCGCAGAAGCTATTGCACCCGTACTTTGTACTGTATTTGGCAGTAAGTTTTCATCTTTAAAAAATACACCTTTACCATCATTCAAATACACTCTATCTTGATAACTGGTTGATTCTTTCGTATGCCTATTACCTCCACTTGCTACGTATAAATCTAAATCACCGTCAACATCTATATCCACACCAGTATTGTCAATATTCATTTTAAAAAATTGATAGGATTTCCTCAAGACAGGTTTTGCTTTCGACATGGCAGTCGACATGGCAGCCTAAAACTCCGAAATAAACAATGGGTGTGAGAAGTGGGTGTATGCCATGGTGCAGAGGTACCAATGGTATCCAGGACCATTTATAGGGAAGTCATGTCTGCGAGGTTGGATATTTGCTGCATCAAATCTGCAGGCAGAGCCGTGCCCGCTGTTCACGCACAGGGTTATTAGTATATCTGATAGTTCAACTCTTCCAATCATCGTGAAATTTGAGAAGATTTGTAAGTGCCTTGCCAACTCGAAGCCTATGGTGTTTGTACCATTGATAGCGAGGCCTTGACCAGAAGATTGGAGCATCGGTAATTTCGATCTAGTATATAATCCATAAACGATTTATTGGGGGATTCTCATTTCTTGCTGCCGAGGTACTCATTTGTAAAGAAGTCACATGCAAACATTGTCAGTGGCCCGACGGCTGTGATCAGCCAGATGCTGCGCTCGAAGGTAAAATTGCTGTAGTCGAACCATTGAGCTGGCAGAAAGGTGCAGTAAGAGATCAATGTCCAATCAGTTGAGGCATCCACCAAAGTTTTGTGATAAATGATCTGGTCGAAGGAGTCCGACTCTTTGGTGAACAAGAGCTTTGCTCCATGGTAGCCAGTGATAAGACCAGCCAAACCCTCAAGGAAATACGCTCCTGGGATGTTGAAACGATCTAGATTGAGTCGACCCCAGTTTTTCATCGAGGCCCAAAGCACATGATGTGCCCCCAATGCCACATGAAACAGTCCAAGCAACTTGGCACGGTTTCTTGAAACCTTGTTGTTCTTGCCTCGGTTCTCTTCATCAAAACTGAGCTGCAGCCCAGCCCACTGAGCGGCCATTCCCAGAATACCGTACATGGGAAGATACAAGAGATTCCACTCGTTACCATTCCTCCGTGGATACTGAGGACCACCCCAGATATCTTCGAATCCAGGGACAAGGCCCATCCCGACTGTTTTCCAGGTAAAGACAATGGCAGCAAAGCCCAAATTAACAACCGCCATTGGCTTTTCCAGAAATGCGAGGGTCGACAACATGGTGCTAGAGGAGGTGTGGCCACGGGGCTTTGGTTGCTTCAACAGATCCTTCTTCTTATCAAGCTCCCCCCGTACAGCGTATCTTTTGAAGATCTTGCGCGTCGCAGATGTCACTTTCGAACTCGATGTCAAGTTTGTGGATCGGATATTGTTCGGGATTGATCCGCTGAAATTGCAAAAATTGACAAAGAGTGGCATCAAAACCGCGAACCTCTCACAATTCGCCATACTACGGTGCACGTAGAGCATACATTCTCTTCACACGAGCAATACTAGACTACGCGACACAGGGTTCCAGGTAAAAAGCGGGATCTGTGCACGCCTGTTGACAATGTAACACTTGCTACGGCGAATTTGAGTAGACCTTATGTGATTACTTTCGTCGAACTCTTAAGGGTATCTTTGCGGACAGCGGTTGAAGCTTCTCTTTCACAAAGTTACATAGATGTGTATGGTAGGTGGAAGACAGTGATGACACTCAAGACCCACGGGAAATCGCAGGCATTGTGGTGGCAACATGGCTTTCATTCGAGTTCAGGAAAATGATAACGTCCTCCATGATCTTTCGAATCCCAAGCTGTTGGTCAGAGTACCAATAGTTGGTAGAACCACCTCCTCCGGTGAAAAAGTACTCTCGTAGGACGTATGGCCGACTCGGCCCAAGCTCTCGCGCCACAGCGGACGTTTCCACCTTGAAAATGCGCGGTAATCCTCCTCCTTCACTCTTTGGAAAGGCCAAGACCTTGAAGTAGGCAATAATCCCGCCAATATCCTCCGGCGTGTAATATTCGCTTACAAAGACGCGATAGTTGGTCGAAAAGCAGCGCGCCCTTGTCCAAGATGAGAGCTTCTTGGGCCGACCCTCTGCTTCCCAATGAGAGCGATAACTGGTTTCCCATGTGCGAACGATGACAGCCTTGAGCTGGTCTAGCTCTGTTTGCGGTTTCTCAAGCCCGTGTATCGCCTGATCCAACTGCGCGAGAATGTTCAAATCCGCAGGGAAATGCTCCATCAGCTGTCGAGTCAGAGTTTCCGCCTGAGCGAACATGCTCTGGTCGAGCAGGTGTTGAATGGTGGAGAATGCCTCTTGGGGAGCTGTACTGGGTGGCATGGTATTGTCAGCGTTGCTGTCAATGGAGTAGTATTAATGGGTTTGTTGCGAAGGGGGAGATGAGCGACTCAAGGCACCCACGTCTCACAAAGGCGGGACTTGCATGCGAACACTTCAATGGTCTAGCACTGGGAACTAGCTACTGGAGCAACAAAACTTGCCACCAACGAAAGTTGCCACCAACAATAATAGGTTGATTACAACTCTTCATAACTGAGGAGAACCATGGAATCAAAACCCAAGACCACCGTTACACCCTTTCTCATGTTTGAAGGCAGGGCAGAAGAAGCAATCAGCTGCTACAAAAGTGTGTTCGAGGGAATCTCGGTTGATAGCATGAAAAAGTACGGACCAAACAACGAACAAGCTGCCGCCGAGGGCTCCATCATGTTAGCTGAAGTGACGATTGCTGGTCAGGTTGTCAAGGTTAGCGACAGTCCCACTACACACGAGTTCACATTCACCCCCTCCTTCTCTTTCTTTGTGGAGTGCGAGAGTGAAGAACAACTCAAAGATCGCTTCGAGAAACTCTCGGACGGTGGGAAAGTCATGATGCCATTGGACAACTACGGTTTCAGTAAGAAATTTGGTTGGATATCTGACCGATTCGGGGTAAGCTGGCAACTGAACCTTGCCTAGTCACGTTGTCAATATGCAAGGCTTCAAATGTGCAATCAGAAATATTCTCGCAGGAATGTGCCATAGTCTTACGGGACAACAAACAAGTGTGAAATTAGGAAGCCAATATTCTAAGAGTCACTATAAGGTCGTTCTCTTTGTTGGGTCCTGTTGTCGCTACTGTAACGTAGCAGAGCACTGGCGCGAGTACCGGAGCCAGACTTCGACTTCCGCAGAAGTTCTTCTCTTTGGGAAGTGCTCGTTGCACCACTGATGTGCGTCCATCGTTATAAATTCAATTGCGAACTCCTCGCGAACATCCGTCGCAGCTTGACGATTTGGCAAAAATAGAGGCTGGGTATAACGTTGCAGGAGGTAACGCCTCCAATCTAGCGCTGGGAAATGACTAATCCCACGCGAACAGCCTACCTGTCGAAGGTTCCGAGAAGACATTCATTGCTGGCAGATACTTAGGAGACACTCGTAGAGGTGAGGTTGATGAAGTACGTCGTAATTCACCAGTCATAGTCACCAACGATGGGGACATGCTGACGATGTCGCTGAGGTTTAGGAGATACACATGTACACGTTGCAGAAGCTTTCTGATGCATCGTCTTGTGAGGTACCCTATGCGGCGCTCGAGCCAAGTAGGAGTGTTTGGGTCACATCCTCTATAGCCATTCTATGAACTGCGACCTGGGCAGAGTGGTGGTCCACTATGCCAGTACCTAACTACACCGGAGAATTAAAGAGAGAGCACTCGTGGTTGAGGCTGAGAAGATGTGCGAGTATCGGTGCGGAAGCTATCTGTTGCATTGTTTTGCGAAGGTACCCATGTAGCTCGAGTCATGTAGGAGTGTTATGAGACTTCGGGACACACTCTCTACAGACATTTCAAGAAGTGTGGCCACGAGATGTATACTGTGCATCGAGAGAGTCAAATGAGAGCGCGACGATAATCTTTAGCTATTAGTAGACGCCCACATACCCTTCTCTCGAGTAGCCAGAGACCAGCTAAGGTATTTGTATTGGCGCGCGGGCCGAACGCAAGTACTGTTGGGTTCATGTAGGAGAACAGTGATACAACACTCACTCTTAGAGACGCTCTAAAGTTGGAGAGAATGTATTGGCTAATAGATTTCGTCTTCCGCCTACTCTAGTCCTTGAAGAAAGGTACAAATGGAGGTGAGGATGTTATAAGAACTACGTCGTTCTTCGCCTACTAGGTGCTGGTTAGAACATGGAGTCGTCCGATGAGTACCACCCTTTCGCCTCGAAGATGAGCATGCCTTCGTGTTCATCATCAGAAGCTATGACGCGATCCAACGAGCTGCCAAAATATCTCGCATGGGCTTTCTCCAGGGACTTTATTACTTCGGACCCCATCTCAATTTTCATTTCCGCCAGACCTGCCGCCGTGCTAGCCTCATCGTCCTTGTTACCTTCCAATGAAATGGAACCGTTCGATGCGTCTGCTGGAAGTTGGGCATCGATGAAGCTGGTGAAAATCTCATAGAATTTCAAGAGGTAACGGTACTCGCCAGTTTGGCGTTCCAATGACTCTAGCTCAGCAGGCGATGCCGTGAGGAAGTTGAGGTAGGTTCCATACTCCATCTCCTTGGTTGCATAGCTGTAGAATTTACTGTATCCCGATGTTGGAAGCCCCTTGAAGCATGACCAGTCCCCGGGAGTGGCTGGAATCGCTTCGAACCAAAAGGCTTCTTTATGATTGTTCGCGTGTACATATGCGGGAGTCTGTTTGAATCGAGAGAGTAAATCTCGTCGGAGAGCCTTCTTGATTTCGTTGCTCGCTCGACGCATGACTTGCACAATATCTGGGAAAGCATCTCCTGCGAAAGAATCGGGAACGACTTGCTCCCTGGTTTCATCAATCTTGGTGGATTGTCTTGAAGATGAAGCGGTGTGAGATGACCTTCTTCTAGGTTTGTCCCTCTTTCTCGGGCTCCTTTGATTTCTTTCTGAACTTTGACGCCTCAGTTGATTCTTTGGTTTCCTTTGAACGGGAGGCTGACCAATTTTGGCTCCGAGTGCAGCCGTCCAATATCGATCCTCACTGCTGTTATTGCTCTCGATACTGAGTGTCCGTGAACTGAGTTTCTTGACCGATTTCCCCATTCTACCGGAGGATCTATTCTCTGTTTGTGATCGAGGATATGGAGGTGGGGCTACGCGATTCATGTGATGAAGCAATCAAAAGCTGGTTGTTATCGGATGATTGATTATTCAACAACCAGTTATACTCCGCGTGTGCTTTCTTTTTTTGTGGGGTCACTGCCATCAGAAAGCCAACGGTCTAACAACGCGCGGGGTTCAACAAATTCAAATATGGATTTCATTGAATGCAAGAAGGGTAAATGGCACAAATTACAAATTGTCCATAATAAATCTTGAATCTCGAGTGGCAGCCACGACGTGACAGCGACTTTGGTTTGTCCACTAGTCTGTCTAATGACCGTATTTGTCGGCATGAGTGACCCAGGCATGCCTTCCGATAAGAAAGAAACGTGCTTTCATTCACGTCATCCTATTATTCCATGTCGCTGCTAGATTTCAACACTTATGCTAGCCCTGTCTCTGTCAACTCACAGTTCAAGTCACCTCTACGCGTGCTGTGACGTGGGCAGTCAGTGCCTAGTCTAGGCTTTTCAATGCAGCTGTTTGTAGCACGAGTGCAGCTGGCTTCGTTTCCATAGTAGCGGGCGGGTAGGTGTAATTTTCCGTTTCACCAACCTTGCTTTCTTGTTGTCCATGGTGCAATAGCCAAAGGTCGTTCGCGTGCCCAACCGGACTCTCAAAGTCGTCATCGCGTTTGCCGTCAAAAAGAAGGTCTTGACATTGTCTTCGCTCGTGTAGGCCGGTCAACGTTTCTTCTTTGGAAATGTTTCGAGAAGAAAGTCATCCATGTCGCCCTGACACGAATGGGTGAGATATGACACGAGACAGATTTCCAAGCAGCGCGACCGCAGCATTGGCGACCAGCGTGGAAAATGTGTTTGGGCGTCAAGGGATCGTCGCTCGTCTTCCCCAAGGGAAAGCCCTGCGTATTGTTGGTATAGAGATGTAAGCAGAGGTAGCCAAGCTTGCCACCGTCCGTCAGAAAGGCTTCTTCCTGCAGCGCTTTCCCAAGTTCTTGGTGGCATGTTCCTCTGGTGCCTGGAGGTCACAAAGAGGACGAACGACTGGTACTCACACCGTCCTCATCGAATCAAGAAGAAAACCGGCATGCAGAGTCCATCGTTGGTGTCGCTTTCAAAAGAGCGGAGGTACGAGGATGTCAAGTTGTTGGACTGTCGAGATAATCAGCTTGATTGACTGTGCCAAAGTCGCACTGGCTTCCGAGAAATTCTGGCGCGCGGAGGGAGGCTCACACGATGCGACACCCCCCAGAGAAATTGTTGAGGCCATCAACATAATCTACGCGCGCCATATTTTGCAATTCGAGCGCTGAGGGGTGTATTGACGAGTAGTGAAGTGCACAGTACAATCAGTAGCGGTACCAATGAAGGAAACAATCGAAGCCCTCTCACACACATCACCTTCGAACCTTGGATCCAGATCATTAGGATGGATGCTCCCTTCTTCGCCTCCTTCATATTATGCTTTCTGGTTGCACTAGTTGGCGCAACTGCACAGAAAGGCATCTCTTATAGTCAAAGGTCATTTACAATAGATGGAGAGCCCACTTTGCTACTGAGTGGATCCATTCACTACAACCGCATTCCTCCGTCTGACTGGGAGTCCGTTCTGTCACTTGCCAAAGAGCTCGGTCTCAATACTATCCAAACTTACGTCATTTGGTCAGAACATGAACCCTCCCCCGGAAAATTCCATTGGGAAGGATATGCTGACTTGCTGCGTTTTATCCGACTGGCTGCAGATCTTGACCTACATGTGGTGGTGCGTGTTGGACCCTACATTTGTGGTGAATATTACTTTGGTGGGTTGCCGTTGTGGCTGCGGTATGCTTCAGATATTCAGTGCTTTCGATGTTCAGACCCTTCCTGGAAACATGAAATGGAACGATGGGTGAACATTGTTGTCGACAAACTCCGACCCTACCTCCATGATACTGGTGGGCCAATTATTGCATTGCAGATTGAAAACGAATACCCTCGCGACAATGAGTATCTAGAATGGGCTGTCGACATGGCACGAAGCGCAACCACAGACGTGCCATGGTTCATCTGTCATGACGTACCTCAATGCATCCAACTCAATCATAAGAGTGAGAATGACAAGGTTCTTTGCTCCATCAATGGCTTTTGGATGGATGCAGGGGGAGGTGGTGATCAACCCGGAACAGAGTACTTTGAGGTCTTGTGGAACAAGACCGGAGGCGTGTCAAATCAACCAGCCATGTGGACCGAGGACCAAGGTTGGTTTGATCTCTGGAACGTGGGCCATCGAGTCCGGTTTCCGAGTGATCAGATGTATGGAATGGCTCGATTCTTCGCCTACGGTGGCTCCTACCACAATCTATACATGTTAACTGGCGGCAACAATTACGGCCGTACGGCTGGTCGATACTCGACGACTGCATATGCTCCTGATACGGTCATTGACTCCTTCTTGCTCCGTCACGAACCAAAGTACTCCCTCTACCAACGCTTCTTTCAAGTCTTGCAGCAGGTAAGCAAACAGCTCTTGGAACATCCTCCTGCCAAGCCACTGCAAGTTGCAGACATGGTCGAAGCGCACGTCTATGGTAATCTTGTCTTCCTGTCCAACTATGGTGAGACCAACACGTCGAGCAGAACTGTTGACTACCAAGGCCAATCTTTGCATGTTCCCAATCACACTGTTGTATTGCTAGACACAACGTCAGGTGCTACTGTTCTGTTCAACACTAGTAACATTTACAGGGAGCACGGCGATGATTCCACTGCAACAAAAGCAGCTAGCCAAGAAAAGAGGTTGATCGAACTATCTGGCTGGAAGTGCATGGAGGAGCAGGTAGGCTACGGCTCCATCAAAAAGAAGAATTCTGTTTCTCCTGAGCAGCTCAACGTTACCGACAACAAAAGTGACTACCTCTGGTATTCCTTTCGGACAACGAACGATGCTTCTACGATGTCAATAGAACCGATTGGTGACGGAACAATCTTTTACGTCTACATGGACGGCAAGCTCGTCCATACAGCGAAAGACGAGAACCAAGTGGCGACCATTCAGCGGCGCAAACTAACAGGCACTGCGGCCACAAAGATTGACATATTATCAGTGGGCATGGGACTTAACAACTGGGGTATGGGACCAACATCTGGAAAAGGTATCCACAGTGTCACGATCGGAAACGATACCGTCGATGTTTTTGATACGGCCTGGAAGCTAAGGGGCGAAAATAATTTCGAAATCTACAGCCGACTCGGGTCGAAACGGATTGCGGATGATTGGGAACCGTTTCTTCTAGACAAAACGCCACAACAGGGTCTAATGTGGTTTCAGGCCAGCTTCGTAATGCCAAGCGATCTACCGACGGGCGGCGCCCAACCGAATCAGACAGCTTTGGTGGCTAATCTTTCGGGGCTTTATAAGGGGGTTGTATACGTGAACTCATTCAACTTGGGGCGGTACTGGATTGCACCAGGCAAATGTACAGGGGATTGTGCCCCGCCTCGGAATGGACCCCATTGCTACATACACTGGAAGCACTGCAATGAGTCCACTCAGTCTCTCTACCATATACCCTTCGAGATTCTACTCCAAGACGCACCCAACATTCTTACAGTCTTTGAAGAGACAGCGCCACCAAGACGACGAGATCTTGGGAAGGTGATGTTGGAGGTGATTCATGATCATCCCTATTGAGATGTGTGAATGCTGTCGTTGCACAGGAAGCATATCCGGTGGGTGGGGGGAAGATTCTTCGAAAACGTAGCACCAACGCATCGCCACTTCGCTGCCACGGAAGAGACGGTGTGTCCTGGAATGAAGACTCCTTTGACAATTTAGCTACGCTTTTATTGGTTATTAGACAATGACTTTTTAAAAAGTAGTGGCGATCAGCGACTTCAGATTCATGGGCAGATATGCCCAGTAGCCGGTGACTGGCACAGCCTACCCATCTGACAATACCAGCAAGTTTCCAAGCGTACCTCGCCCCAAAACCTGCAGGCCAAACGAATACGACGATGAGTTCCGAGAACGTTCATAAAGTGGGCATCAAAGGTTGGTAGAGGCACCAATCGAAATAAATTTGTCTCGGTCGTAATTACTCTTAGCTGGTGGTGGATTCGGTAATGGTTGACAGCCCGCCGCAACTCAAACCATCGGCGATTTAAACCACCACATGCACAGGTATTCTGGGTTCGAAACTCTGATCCATGCACCACCAAGGCTTCATGCGGGAGCTCAAGTGACCGACGTAGATCTCCTCCTTCATCGGCGTGGTAGAGCAATCTTCGCAGTGTACCAATTCGCCCGTTCGACAGGTGGCGCTCTGATTCGGAAAGTACCGGAGGTCCTCACCCATAGTGTTGTAGCGATTGTGATTCAGTTCGACTGCGACTTCATGATGAAGAAAGTAGAGTAGCTGAACAATCCTTGTAGTTGCGCGGAACCGTAGTGACCTCCACAGCCTGATCAGTTCCATTCTTTGGATCCGTCAAACTCGGTTTGTTTCGGCACACGAAGTAAGCTCTCATATCTGCCCATGCTGGGCGAGAGAGCAAAGAAGTCGCCTTGGGCACCATTCTTGAACCTGTCGTCTGGGTCGTTTTTGTTGAGAGTCTTGTAGTCTCTCGTGTACTAAAGGAAGGACACATTTTCGGGGATTGTATAGAATGAAGGTATTGTGGTCGTAGAGCTTTGCTCGGTCAGGTGAACGAAATGCTCACGCATAGGATTGAGTACTAGCCATTGAGGCGATAACAGCGAGAATGGTTTTGCTGCCAGTCGTCTGGAAGTTCAACTGAGAAAAAGCTACAGTAGCTCTTGCTCTGAGAACCCGGGCTGAAGACATGGTGACAGACATACCAGTTCCCACGTAGGATGAAGTGGTAGGATTCAAAAATCGAGCCAACGAGACGCGAGATCTTTGGGTGTCACACGAACACATCGAAGCACATCAACATTGAACATTGTCATTGCATGTTCGAAGGAAAAAGTATGGAGGACATTACTAATCATATGAATCATCGCGTGAGTGGAGGCGTCACTGCTGAGTTGAACAAAGTTCTTCAAACGTTGCAGGAACAGGTAAGTGCGAAAGAGTCAGTCCATCTCGTTAGTTGCATCAACCATTGGTTTGCTCATTCCATCTTTTGATCTCATACAAAGGTCACCAGCGAGACACTTGAGGCGCTTGAGGCCCGAAAGAAGGTCATTGCCCAGGAGATTGCTGCCAACAACGCAAAGATCGACGCTAACGAAAAAGAGTTAGCGGAGATCGAGGAGATGAAAGCCGACGAAGCAAGGACCGCAGCCAAGCAGGAGATGGTAACCGTCGAACCCAGCGTGGCTCAGGTGGAAGCCAACCTGGCTTCGGCCGCGGCTGCCCAGCTGGATGGCACAGCAGACAAGTAGAACGTAGTAGCTACGCGCTGTTCGTTGTATCATTGTTGATATGCAGACTCCGACTTTAGCTCATGTTGCCCAAAAACCACTAGAAGCCTTATATCCAACAATTCTACAGTATATCTAGCGGTACGTTTCCACATGCGTTTTCGATTTATGCATTCTCCAACGCACCACTATGTGACTAGCATTTTTACTACTAGCGCCTCATCTATGAAATCTCAACCTTATCACAACGTTTATCCATGTTAGTCTCTAGAAGCCAGTAGTTTTAGTTCACCTAAACTTGAAAGTGTTCGCACGTCCTTAGGTTCGTCATCAAGAAAGAAGACTCATTACTCATCAACCCCGCAGCATCCTTTTCCTCGTACAATCTCACACGCCTTCCTTTCAAATCCTCCAGCATAAAAAGGCAAACCCTTCAACATAACTTTATATCCCAAATACTCGAGACCTTTCTGGCAGTCAGCAGCATTCTCGTAGTGTAGAATCGCGACGAATTCATATGAATAACTTGTAGAATGGACTCGGCCAAAACTGTAGCACCGTCAACGATTGCCGATTCACACTTCGTAACGGTAATAGCAAAGGCAACGGTCAAGTTCTGGGGCGAGGTTGACTCACTGATAGTATCTTGTTGAGACTCACTCTGGTGGTGGATGACGAGACTTGAGGATGCTAAAGTCGCTTTCGGGATGTGATGTTCAGCAGATCTGCTCTGTTGAGGAGATCTATCTGTATCGAGTGCTAGAGAATGTGCAAATGCGAGGACTTCCAAATGACCGACCGTCAAGGATGGAAAGCGTGAGCTTTATCCCATGGAGTTGCACCATTGCATTGCTTCTCACAGCGGCCACACGTGAAAGATATGTAGATCTGCTGTCTGACAATGGGCAATGATCGACTCCGATGGCTACTCCACTCACTCTGGACCTCTCTGGCAGCAGGTGTTTTAGTCGCGTTCACTCAGCTATCAACTACACGTATGGCTTAACTAACAGCAATAAGGCTGTTTCTCCGGGTCCCAAATGATTACTGAGAAGACTATGTAAGAGATACTCGAGTACGGGTATTGTCGTAGTCTACAGGTGTACTCTCTAGAACAATAGAGCACATTCCCATCGATCCACCCCAATCTTCAGTGAAATGATCCTTTGATGGCTAGAGGTCTTGAAATGGTGCTTCGAAATAGCAACACTTGATGAGCTTTTGTTGCACAAAACTGCTCCCAAATGCAGGTCTCGTTAGATGCTGGCATCTCCTGTACCAGGCAGGCTACGCAGTCGCTCATGGCTGGCGAGTTTGAAAAGATATCTACTCTACTAGAGTGATGGAATTGTAACAGCTGCAGTGCTAAATGTCGTTCCGACTGGCTTGTTCATAATTTGAGTCGCCGGAGGGATGACTTTTTATTTGCTGAAGATCACACGCGCCAAAGTTTCTAAGCCTAGACGATTGCAAAATGAGAAAAAGCACTAACTAGCCCTCGGAGGGGTGTAAATAGCACTAACTAGCCCTAACGGAAGTAAAATCCATCAACGCCAAACAAGATCT
>JAVCKV010427631.1:0-12447 GCA_032274145.1 Herpochondria borealis | reverse complement strand
TCAGCAGACGGTAAGTCGTATATATCCTACTCTAGTAGTAGTAGCTCTACTGAGAGCCAATCAGTCAATAATCTAAAGACAGCTCCACCTCGCGCACTCCGCGACGCCATGGTCGTCCGAGAACAGGTCTACCGCGGCGGGCGCAGCATGCCAAGGAAGTAGAGGAGATAACCCCATCCTTAAACATGACATAAAATGCGTATTTTCGTTTGTGGTTTCTTGCCAGCCTGGAGGTCGTCTGTTTGCTTTGCTGTTTTAGGTCTTCTCTCGAGGGAATAATACACTTATTCATTTCAACAACGGCGCGAAGAAGGATGAAGGGCGACAAGGAGATGAATAATTAGTAGCGTCGACTACAGATTGCCTCTCTAGAGTAGAGAGAAGAGACAAGAAGAAGTCAGGTTAACGGTGTTTTGGTTTGGCACGTCAACCCTCCTGGTAGGTGGTGTTTGGACTCATTGCCGTTCTAGACAAGACGCCGGGTTTTGGGTGTTTGACGCGTCAACCCAGACAGATGTTCATCGACTTCTTGTCTCTCTCTCTCTCTAGAGTGACATAGTCTCTCTTCTAGGTGAGAGACAGGAAGCCAGGTTTCGGGCGTTTAGATTTATTTGTCGCGTCAACCGTCTTGGACTCACTGTCGTTCTTTCTAGGACAAGAAAGCTGCTCTTTTACGTTTTTGTCGTGGCAGCTGTTTCTGAACGAAGGAAGTACTACCATTGGTTGTCCAAGTGCGTGCGTCATTTTAGGTTGCTCCTTTCAAATGGGATACTAATCCTACACACGTAGAAGAGTGACGTCAAGTGATGGCTGTGTATCAGAATGCAGCCACCTTTTGAGAGTCAACGGGTGACTGTTTGTGCACTCACACGACCTCCATCTGGGAATCCATCCAATCACGATGGAGCATTTGGGTAGTTACGATCAAGTTCGAACCATCAGATGTGGTTTGATCTGGATGCGTTGGTAGCTTTTGGCGCGACATGATCCGTTTAGAAAGTTCCTGGGATTGTGTGTGTCCTTGATGGAACTCAAATGGAAACAATATAACGAAAAAATAGATGCGTGAATCTGTCATTTCCTAATTGAAACGGAAGGGATCGGGCTTCTTCCTCTAAGTGATGTCATGTTTCCAGGGGTGGCAGGAATAGTGATAAAATAATGAGAGGGTGTGATAAAATCGAGGAGTGTTGAGTGTCCACAAGGTGTCCATAGACAATTAGCCTGAAAATTGGTTCACAGACCACTTCGTCACAATTTTGGAATTGTCCGATGAGCACAGTTTCAGCTGCAGTATGATAAAGGAACGATGTCCTCTTCAACAAGATCACGACCTCCTCCTCTAAATATGTACGTGATCTCCACATAACACTCCTCTTCGAGCAGTTGATTGAAGACGCTGAGAACACAGGCGCACGTTTGCAAGCATAGTTGCCGCGACAAGATCTTGATATTTTTTCAAGAACGTTCGAAAGAAGTAACACAACACATCTAAGATTCAATTATTCTGATCACTCTTTCGTATTATCAAGATGAAACTGGCTGTTGCCCTCCTTCTCGCCGACACGTTCACTCGAGCAAAGGCTAGAGCGTGTACCTACCAGACGTCGCCCTTCCCACTCACTGCTGATGTTCCATCTGACGATTGTTGCGCTAGCCTGACCTCCTGGTCAAGCGCTGGAAGGACTGCAGATGCTGCAGTTCTGGACGCCATCTGTTCCACTCCTGGTTGCCCTGGAGTTGCTCAAACAATCTTCGCCGCAGCTCCATCCTTCGTGGGGTTGGTTGCTCCCTCCTGCAACTTTGACTGCGACTACTCGCCCTTCACTCCAGCCATCAACGTGGCAGGGGAGCAATGCTGTCAAGACCTTTCTACCTGGGTTGTTTCTGGTGCAGACGCTGGCTTTCCCTTGTCTATTTGCTCCTCTGGCGCATTGACAAGTGATGGAGTCTCGTGCGCCGATACAGCACAGAGCATCTACAACAGCGTCGATGGTCCTATCCAAGCTGCTCTTCCAAAGCCAATCTGTGAGGTGATTGTTCACACCATTGACGTTGCTCTCGACGCCTGCTTGGAAGCCGTCGTTGCCATTCAAGACGCTGAACCATACACCCACGGACCTTGTTCTACAGTCGGATTTGGTACCAACACTGGGACGACGCAACAGATCGGAAGGTACTCCTTTGCCGAATGGTCAGCAGTGGCTGGTCCTGCGTACTCCCTTGATCACCTCCAAGGCCAATGTCTGGAGACAACGGCTAGCTTTCCTGGTTTTCTTGCTGGAAGTTGCAGTGACCAAGGGTACGGCATTATGAATCGAGAGTTCGAATTGCTGGGAACCAGCTTTCTCCTTTACGATGTTGGGCGAGTCGAAGGTATTGGGCTGGAAGGGGTTGTGCCAGAGCCACAAGTCTACATCCACAAGGTTGGCCACAATGTTGCTGAAAAGTGCAGCCAAATCAAGGTTCCTGTTTCTGCTGCTTCCTTCTTGACCGCAGCTTTGGGGTTCTCTTCCAATATGTGCTCTCGACAAGGCTACATTATGGAGGCTGGTGATGTTACTGTTACCGAACAAGGCGCAGAGAACACCTACACACTGTGGGAGCTCCCTGGTCCACCCAAGACCGTGAACTATGATCTTTCTCTTCGTCAGTGGACGACGGACTTTCTGAAGCCCACCGTTGTGACTCCCGGTGATGGATACCGTCGAACCGGTATTGACCTGGAGACCGACAAACGAAAAAGTTCCCTTCTGTTCAACGGGCAGTATCCGGGCCCGCTCATTGAAGCCATTGAAGGCGACACTATTTCCGTCAACGTCACCAACAGCGTTCTCTTCGGTGAAGTCACATCTGTTCATTGGCATGGTATGCATATGCGGGGTACTCCATGGGCCGACGGAGCGTACATGATTTCTCAAGGACCTCTAAGACCACTGGAAACTCAGAACTACCTGTTTACCGCCGACCCTCCGGGTACCTACTTCTACCACTCCCACATTGCCATCCAGAGAGAGCGCGGTGTCCAAGGACCGCTCTTGATTCATAGGCGCAACGATCCTCATCGATCTCTCTATGATGAAGACCGCATCATTTACCTCTCTGACGAACTGCGAGAACCCAACATGGTGTGCGAGGACGGAGATGGCCACTTTCCTGTTGCTACTGGTCCTGGAAGCCGAACTGAATCTACGTGTCGAATCTATGGCCCACCTACTTCCGTCAATGGGCAGGTTGGAGATGGCTCCGAGAGATATCCCTATCATATGGTTCCTGTCGAAGCGGGTGCTTGCTACCGTCTTAGATTCATCTACGCTCACGCGATTTCTCCTTACGGAAAGGTTAGTGTCTCTGGACACACCTTCAAAGTCGTCTCGATTGACGGACAAGACGTGGAACCCATTGAAGTCGACTCCTTCACCTTGCATCAAGGAGGAAGAGTTGACATTGTACTATGTGCCGACCAAGATCCAGGAATGTACGCCATTACGATACTGGATGAGCTAACCTGCGGATGGGTGGACCTGGAGTTGACCGACAGATGCGCCTACCACGCATTTCTCAAGTACGATAACTTTGATGGCCCTCCTCCCAGGACTCCTCCCTCCATCGATCCTGGAGCCATCCCAGGCACTGGAGGGGGAAGATTCGCTACGGTATCAACTTCTACGGGTATTGATTTGACGCTGGATTCACAAGAGTCCATCGCTCTAGCCGTCCCTCTCAAGAATACGTCGGTAGATGTAGAGCCTGAACAAACCATCACTCTCAACTGGGGAGTTCTTTCGGCTGCATTTCCATACAATGGACCAACTACACCAATGGCAGAGTCGTACAGATGGTACATTGACGAGCTTGGACGCAAACCGAGAACATTCCGCCTTCCTAAAATTCCATTGATGCAGTCGCAAGGTCAGTGTGGCTTTGACCCGGAAGAAACTCCAGTAATCAACATTCCAGAAGGGACCACCGACGTTGAAGTCGTCATCAATAACCTAACTCCATTCTTTCATGCCTTGCATATCCATGGTATGTCAGCCAAGGTGATCAATGTGGGAAGATACGAGTGGACTAATAATGTCACACAGTTCTTCATCCGCCACAACGACACGGACGGCGTCTGCGAAGATTCCGGAGGATACATACAGTCTGGTGACGACTTGGACAAGGATCTGGCCGGCGGAGCCATGTGGGGATGTTCGTATGTCCCCGAGAATCATGGCGGCAACAACAACTACATCAACCCCATTGAACGAGATACCTTTACCCTTCCACGACGCTCCTGGGTGGTGCTTCGTTTCAAGTTTGACAACCCTGGCATTTGGCCCTTCCATTGTCACGTTGCTGACCATGCATTCGGTGGATCTATGGCCCTCTTCAACGTAATGTCGAGTCAGATCCCTCCACGTCCTTCAACCACTCCTACCCAGGGTATGGAACACTGTAAACCACAATGTTCCACCTTGAATGCAGACACTTGTTTCTCCTATGGAGGATGCGCCTGGCATAGCGATCAGGGTTGTTTGGCGTTCCGAGGATGTGGTGAAGTTCAGGACGACGACATATGTACTGGTTTCCCCCAATGCGAGTGGAACGACGTTAGTGGATGCGGGGCCAAGGGAAATGTCGATAACCGTCGTCGAGTGACGACCGAGCGCCTCGCAAATGCTCAGAAAAGGAATCTACGTTCTTCGACGCGATCAACGTAGCGACTCAGTTCATGTTTGCATCATTCGACGACGCTACTCCTGCACCACCCGAATAGGGGTTCGCACAATGCACGATTGTGCTAAATGTATTGTTTTAAATATTTTATATTTTCCGATAGAGTGTTCATGCCGGTACACGTATCAACATTATTTGACCACACAGTCCTCGCCATTGTAGATTCTTCCACTGATGAATTTGGTGGAAGAATATTTGCTGATGATTACATCTTCGTGATGTCGGCTGGTGACAGATAGGTCGTGCTGACATACTTCACGCTCAGGAAATCCGACGCGACACTACAAGAGATTTTCGGTCAGCTCGTTGGCGTTGCCATCACCATTCGCTTTCTTCTCGCACAGGGAGGTTGGCTTTACGAGTGCGATCAAGCGCACTAACATTTGACCAACGATGACGAAGGATACAAGAGCGGCTGCCAAGGATACTCCACCAATCACATCTTGAGAAAATCGTTGAACGATACTCTCTTTGGGCGATTCCAGCTCGACATGAATCCACCACGAGGCCCACGCCACGACACTCGCTACTGTAAAGTTTGGCTCGCGCAATAATCCAAAGAGCGACCACACCGACGCGGCGTGGAGCACAGCCAACGACACAATACCAATGGCTACCTGCACCTCACTCGACGCCTCCTTGGAAACGGCATAGACACTGATGTTCAATGCGGTTGCAGCAGTCAACCAACCAAAATGAATTGCAAACGGAAAGCGAAAGATCCAAAAGTCCAAAACTTTTCGAGAACTGCGCTCCTCATCCTCATTCGTGTCGACGTTTGTCATGCTATCGATCTCGTCAAGCTCATTCACCGACAACTTGTATTGGGCTTTCAACATCCCCAACAAGGACGCCCAGATATGAGTCATGAAGATCAACGCCATCCAGATTCGTTCGTAGGCAAAGGCAAGCGTCCAACAAATTTGGAAAAAGCAGGCAAAGACATACCAGTATTTGACACCCTGTTGCACTATGGCAGTGCTTCGAAACTCGGGGAGCATTTGGACAATGCAAAAGACAGCTTGCGAAAGAAAGATAACAGCCCAAATGGAAAACGCGGTGCCGTTGGGTGTGATGAGAGTCTGGGTGATGCGCGTGTTAGCGTAATGGAACACATTTATTCTGGAATGCAACTTTTCCTTAGTAAGACGTACCTGGTACTTTTCGGACAACTCGGCATTTGTTCCATTACCAACCCAGGCCATGGTACCTACGCCATATGTAATCACCACATTGAACACATAGGCAACGAGGTTGAGCCAATTTCGATGATTCAATGGTGGAGCGGCACTAGGGGCTTCTGGTCTTTCATGGGCGGTGAGTAGTGAGGTAGACATTGTCAAGATCGCTAGTTTGCTAAAGTATGAGAGTATTTTGATTCTGTGAGGTAGCCCTGCTGGAACACCTTGGAACATCTAGCGCCACGTCGCCCCGAAAACGACACGTGAATCCTTGCCAGTGAGTCCCGCTAAATCGTACGATCGTCGCACGTCGCATGCCGTCATGTTGTCGCACACACGCAGACCCATCACACTGTATAAAGACCCTCCCAATCATGAGCACCATCACTACGTCTTGTTCAGACTGAGCTAATGATGCGACCTCTTTTTGCTAGCCACGAGCCGTCTCGGCATCACTACTTCGTGAAATACAACCACCAATCGCTGTCCAGCAGTAGCAGCGACTAGCACGTGATTTTAATAGTCGAGCAAGAACTTCCTCTAGAGTACTGTAATACAGCGCTGGTGCTTGAATCTGTGGATCGAAAATACTGTCAGAGCTAACAAGCCAAGAAACTCTGCCTCGAGTGACAACCATTATAATAGCGCGTCAACGCTGGACTGGGCTCGATACATTGCTACAAGTCTACGTGCTAGTTGCTAGTACCTCACCTCTAGGGATTATAACCCGCACATACTACTGCTACTACAATAGACTATCGCTCTTCGAAAGTTGGGATGATGGGTTGTCGTTTGACGCGATATGATCGAATGAATTATACAAATGTCACTGATGAAGAATCTCAGACGCACTATACTTGCGTGTGTGTTCTCGCTTATATGTGTGAGGATAAGCTGCTTCTTGCCTCTCACAAGTTCCCACAATATGATTCACAGGACCCACCGACAGGCAATGCTTGTCGACTATTATATCTTCATAATGTCGGCTGGTGACAGGTAGGCCATGATGCCATACTTCAAGTCATCGGGTAACAGCAGCATAGCATGGTCGTCTGCGGTCGTACCGGCTCGTCGAAACGACCGGTTCCATAGGTTGAGAAACGCTTTTGCGATGCTGCGCTGAAATGCGTTGAGATTCGGATTGAGTGGCACTAGTGTCGTCGCGTCAAGTCCTGGCCTCTTGTCGCGGTGGTGCTCACACGGTGGTGGGGGTCTTCTTTCCGGAACCATCAAGGACAAGTTTGTGTAACTTTTAAAATATAAGATCAAGGGTTGCTCCTGGACATCCAAGGGCGAGAGGTCACCGTCCTGCCCATCGAGAAAAGAGTGCCCAAAACCATCCTTCGCAAACAGCATCTCATGACACACCCGTGGAACAACTTGCTCCTCGTTCTCCAATAAGGGCTGCTCCAACAAGGCTTGCGCCATCTTCCAGTGTTTGGAATTGTGGATTGGTACACGCCCACGCTTGTCACGACACATAAGTACGGCCTGCATCGAGGCTGGACCATTGTATGTCGACAGATGTTCCAAAACAAACCTGACTGCTTCAATGCAATCGCTTCCAACCAAGGCATGCAACGGCGTCTCGCCACGGAAGTCATCTTTTACGTGAAGGTACGCGCCACGGGAAAGCAATATCTTAACGCCAGGCACAGTTACCCCTGGTGTGCCTCGACGCACGAGAAGTGGCGTTCTACCGCGCCGATCAGCAATGTTCACACCAGCGTTGTGTTCGAGCAGGCACTGAATCGCCTCGCGCGTAGCACCATGTTCAAGAGCATAATGGAGTGCTGTTCTACCCTCTTGGTTGGCAACATTGACGTCAGCCTTGCGACCAAGCAAGAGCTGAAGAATTCTAGGATCAGCACCAGTTTCAATAGCACGGTGAAGTGTCGTTTCACCGTACACGTCGACAGCGTTTATAATATCAGTAGTGGTGAGATCAATCAAGCGCTCAAGAATTGCAAAATCAACGCGTCCCCGAATTGCTTCTGCAAGTGGTGTCCTTCCCGCGTGGTCCTTGGTATTTGCATCTGCGTGGCTGTCCAACAAGAACTCGACAAGGCCAGAACCACCGCGTACAGCTGCAAGATGTAAAGCAGTTGGTCCATCGGGGTGCATTCTTGAGTTAACATCGACTCCTTCTTCTTGAACCAGCCGACGAACAGTTTCCAAATCTCCATCGCGAGCAGCAGCGTAAAAGAGAGCGTTAGCAGCCATGATGATGAACGTAGTTACAATACAGTACTATATATTGAAGAGATCAGGTGATGATGCCCTTAGATCAATGCGATGCGAAGGAGCACTGACACGTACACCAACATACTAAATATCACTTCGTGTACTGTGCGGAGTAGCACATACCAGTAGGTCTACACACTTTTCATCCGAATGGCGGTACTGTAGTAACTTCGACCGTACCGGTACGACTTATAGGTGCTGTCTGTACCGTAGCGCGTAGATCGCGGAGGATTCGGGCGCTATCAGACCCTCTCTAGATCTCCATATCACTTCGATATATAGCTGGCAATGACGCGATGGATACCCTTGTCTGCCGTTGTTGCTGTAAGATTGTTTGTGGCTGGGATGGAAGCGAACCAGCAGTGCCTCAAGAGCTGAGCTCCTCGAGCCATCGCTGGAAACTACTGTGCTTCATTGGGCCTTTGCGGTTCAGGACAAGGACCTGCGGTTCAGCAACATCACTACACTTCTTTCCTACGCAAATGCGGTTTGCCACGGCAAAGTTACTCTTTTCGCCGCAACTGTCTGCTTGATACAGTAGACCTCCTCCTTGCATGATCCCGCCTCCTCTCTGTTTTCGTGCGCTTGGTGATAATTTGGTGGTCTTGTGTTTACATTCATTGAATAGTATAGTTTCAGTAGATCTGAGCACCAAGGTAATTTGTACACGAATTAACCCTGACACAATGTGCAGTTATTGATCGAGTTGACTGAATGTCGCAAAATTGCATCCCAGTGCATTGATCGTTGCTACTAGCCAATGCACTTGTCACAGAATAAACTCGCTCGGTCAAGCCCTCTTATCCTTCGCCTCGTGAGTACCAAAGAGCTTCCATATCCCAAACAAAAAGAGTATAGGTAGGAAAGCAAGTACTACCTCATGGAAGTGGAAGACACACCCTACAATGTGCTCTATCTTGATGTAGAAAGATGCGGAAGCTTCTCCTGCTTCTCTTCAACCTCGCGGGGGTGAGCTTTTTGCAAATGAAACCAAAGTGTGTTATCCTGATAATGTCTTTGTCTTCCACCACACAGTCATCCATATTGTTGAGAATCAAGTCTTGTTGCTCGGTCTTGAACGGATCCTGCAGGTGGGGTCTCCACCCGATATATTCCAAGACCGTGGGCAAAGGACGACGACGCCGACATGTGTGCCAGCCACGAGGTCAAACAGAGGGGATGCAGCGAAAAGGATAGCGCACCAAAGGTGTCAGGAACCAATAGGCGAGGTTTCTGCTCTTGACCCCCTTGTCCGGCGTGTCTCGAATCAATCACTGTGTACACTTCTAGCGTCGCATTATACCCCAGTGCTCCTGCTTCTTCAAGGATTGCGTCAACATTTTGATCTGCAAATGCGTGTGCTACGAGCTTGGCATGTCGTACCCCATAGAGATTGGGGACCAAGTCTTCTCCGTGACATGGATTGTAGTAACCCAGCCGTTTCGACGCTGCTGGAGTGTGTGCCGCTTCGACCGAATCCTGCAAACGCAATCTTGAGTTCTTCTCTAGTAGCAGTTGCGCAGTGGGAACAGAGCAGCAACAGCACTGGAGGAGAGGGGTTATACAATGACGAGTAAAGCTGATCGTGGATTTGTTGTTCCGTAAAAGATACTAGTACACCTTTTGAGACGCCTGGAGTTGTGTTTGATCGCACGTTCGCACGTTCAATTTCGTGTTCTGTGAGACACCTGGAGTTGTTCGATAACAAACGCGCACGTTCAGTTTCGAAGACACTTTTTTGAGATGCAGTCTCCCGAGGAGTTTTCGAAGTTGTTCCTTGCCGAGATCGCACGCCCAAAAGAACAGATGCTCGCCTTTCAATTCGTCTGTTTGCGACTACCACGTGTAGCTACAGTACTCGGCATCTCAGGCCGGCCTATTTACTATTGAATATGGCTGAGCAGAGCGAGAAGTGGGCGCTCACTTCTTTAGAAAGGACCGCGATTCGCTGAAACGCCCTGACTACGTTCTGTAGCTCAACTATAACCAGCTTCCAATTGTCGTCGCTACGAGGAATTCGAAATCAAGGAACTTTGAACGTTGTGGCGTCCGGTTCTGGTGCGAGGGTTCGTCTCCTCGCCAATAGTTGTTCTGGCTCTTGAGCCTGGGCAACCGAACCAGCGTCCGCGCTGGAAGTCACGTACATTGTAGACGCCAGAGGTACCCGCCGGACTCGGCTCCACGGATATACCAAACAGGTATGTTTAGTGGGATCACAGAGGAGGATAGCTACCTCCAAAGGTGCCACCGGCCTTGTCTCCACGGATAGAGTAGCAAACATGTATATTCAGTGGGGTCACAGACGAGGATAGCTACCTTCCAAGGTGCATCCGGCCTTATCTCCACGGATATAACGAAGATGCATGTTTAGTGGGGTCATAGGCGAGGATAGCTATCTTCCGAGGTCAGCCCCAGCGGATTGGAGACGTGTCTTGCATCTGTAACCTTCTGTAACCATGCAGCTCTTTTGAAAAAGGAAACACCAAGTCCTCTGACCACTGCCGGGAGCACAGGCTCGAAGCTTGTTCGAAGGTTTGTTACACACTGTAGGCGAGCATTTTCGAAGGTCACACCGCGTAGTACTTCAAGTGGCATGGCATGCTTGAGTGGGTTGGTGACTCCTGATGTTGACAGACTTGGCAAGCTGACATAATACTTGCGCTAGGTTCATCTGATCTATCCTCACAAAGTAGCTGAACAAGCTAATCCACGCAACACTCTTCTCGTAGCAGAGGGGTCGAATAACGGGGAGATCGCTTTGGACGGCTTAACGAGTGGTAGAAGCCTCCACGGAAGCCTTTCGTGTGCGCCCACGATGCGGCCAAGACACCAATAGACTTGCTAGGTTTGTCTACCACATTATGCTCCTCGAAACGGGGAGGCCTGTCCTGTCCAAGCATCTTCGAAGAATCTCCGGGCCGCCATCCACCAGCAGGCGTGATTCTCCACCACGATTATTGGGCATGTGTGTAACTCGTCTTGTTTGGCAATGAGACTCAATAGCCGATTCGCCAATCAATCATTGCAACAACCAGTGTGAAAAACTGGCGAGGAGTGAGTGAGTCGAGGAGTCGTCGAGAAGTTGATCGACGACCTACTACTCTAGTACTAGAGAGAGGCTTATGTTGGCCGAGGCCCTAGAAAAGATCCCTGCACGCACACAGTTCGACCCTTTGGGCGCAATCCAATCACACCTTGTGTGCGGGATTACCCAGAAAGGAGGCACCCTGCTGTCGGCGTACTGTGTAATAGTGCAACCACGCCAGGGTAAGCCGGAAGGCCGCGAATTCTGATTTGACAGCATTACTCGTGAATGAAACGACAGCAAGCAAGAGTATGATAGTACAGCAAGGTTAGTTGTACGATCAAAACATTAGTGAGTAGCTGGTCTTTAGCAATAGCTTATACTTGCCGTGAGCCATCTACCCAGTGAGAACTTTCTCAAACACGTTGTGACTTTTGCGGCAGCCATAAAACTTCCGAGCAATTTGCTGGCACTGTCGCTTCTTCTCAAATTCGAAGGCAAGGATCCACATCCGAGCAGTTGTGTCCTCTGGTTCTGGCTGCAGCTGGGGTTCTGCGCAAGTAAGTTTTCGTTGTGCTATGATGTTGCTTCCTGATGTAGTAGTGCCAGAAACGACGCTTGAGGCAGGGGTTGGCAGCTACTCATTGTTCAGCCTCGTCTCTCGAAGCGTATCATCCAGAGGGTCGTAGAAAGCAATCTACCAATTGTAACTAGTACGTTTAAAAAAAGGAGAACAGCAAATCCTCTAGCGCCGAGAGCACAGGCTTGGAGGTTAGTTCCAGTATCTATCTAGGGGTAGTAGCTAGCATCTTGGAAGGAGTATGGCGAAGGAAGTACTTGATTCGATTAGATTGCTTTGGCGGAGGGAGGCTTGAGAGTGTTGACAGAGGGCGGCTCACTCTCCTTCGGCAAGAAGCAACGATGCTGCTGATGGCATTGCTTATACTCTAGTAGGAACAATGGTGGCTGGGTGCATTTGTCAATCTACAGCCCCGCCCACACCATCAACATACAGCAGTCGAGTCTGTCTGTCTGTCATCGCCAGTCGATCCACCCACCACCCTTTACGTTAAAAAGAGGAGGTCAAGTTGTAACGGAATATTGCGTGTTATCGTAGGCCGACGCCTGCTGCAGGAGTAAGAAGCAACAGAATCCATTCATCCGTCAGCAGCACGATCCTTCGCCTAATGCTTCTTGATGATACGAGTACTAGTAGAGGCATAGAGGGCTTTTGTTCTCGACAAGAAGAAGATGCTTGAAAACGGTATGGCA
>JAVCKV010427521.1:0-12448 GCA_032274145.1 Herpochondria borealis | reverse complement strand
GTATAGTCACTTTAATTCCATTAAGTGTGAAGTGAGCATGAGAAACAAATTGACGAGATTGCATTCGAGTACGAGCAAAACCTGACCTGTATACTACATTATCAAGCCTAAGCTCAAGAAGTTTCATCATTTTCTCTCACGTTGTTCCTTCAGCTCATGATTTTTGAGCCTTAGTAAAGTATGAAAGAAATTGTTTTTCTGATAAACCAAACATTCTTTTCGCAAGTTGTTTCTTACGAAGTTGTGTTCCAAATTCTGAAGTTTTTCTACTTCGAAGAACACTTCTTTTTCATTTTTCAAGATCGTATTTTTCTGTCCCAAAGAGATTTACTCATTCTCTTCGACATAGTTTTTTCTTAGGACCTGTATATCTCATGATTCTTCTATAATATAAGTAAAATTAGTTTTGATCGAAAAATTACATTCTTCGTACTTTCTTTTTTCTACATCCATTGTGTGGTATTGGAGTAACATCGAATATTGACCTTAGATCGATTCCTCCTGATATAAGTCCACGTATTGCCTGTTCTCTTCATACACCTATACCTTTGATGTAAACATCTACTGTTTCAAGTCCATGAAGTTGTTTTGCTTTTTCCACCGCTTGTTCTGAAGTGATTTGAGCAGCATATGGAGTAGATTCTCTTGCCCCTTTAAATCCTGCAGATCCTCCACTTGCCCAAGAAAGAACATTTCCTTCTTCATCTGTAATACTCACGATAGTATTATTGAATCCAGCCATTATATGAGCCTGCCCAATCTGTACTACTTTTCTTGTTTTTTTACTTTTTGCCATTATCTAATATAGAATGAAACTAAAATATTATTTTTTCTTACCTGCAATTGCAACTGATTTACCCTTTCGTGTTCTTGCATTTGTCTTTGTATTCTGACCTCTCACTGGAAGTCTCTTTTGATGACGAATACCTCTGTAACATCTAATTTCTCTAAGCCTCTTTATGTTTCCAGAGATAAGTCTTCTAAGATCTCATTCTACAATGAATTCTTTAATCTTATCACGTATAAGATCAAGCTCCGCTTCACTACATGTGTCAATTTTCTTTGTTCTCTCAATTTTTACTTCATCGAGAACTTTTTGGGCAGTTGTTCTTCCTATACCATATATATATGTAAGAGCAATTTCAGCATGTTTTCCACTAGGGAGAATGACACCAGCTATTCTAACAGCCATAGTTTATAAATATAAATAATAAATTATCCTTGTCTTTGTTTATGTTTTGGATCAGATGAGCAGATAACTCTTACACATCGTCTTCCTTTAAATCTTCGAATAACTACTTTACAGTTATTACATATTTTTTTTGCAGAAGTTCGTACTTTCATAATACTCTTATATTAAATTTAAGCAGATTGCGCCACACTTTGAGGTGGGAGTCTGTAGGTAATTCTTCATTTTTCTGGATCATATGGACTGAGTTCGATAGTGACTTTATCTCCTTCTATAAGTTTGATATAGTTTTTTCTCATATTACCACTCAAATGCCCATGAACGATTCCTCATCATAAATCCTCTGGTAATTGTACTTCAAAAACCAGACCGGGTAGAGATTTAACTATTGTTCCCTCTACCTCTATTTTATCTTCTTTTGACATGTATTTTGGCGTCTCAAGAGTTAAAAGCTCGCGAATCATATCGATAAATCGACATATGGCAAATGTTTTTCATACTTTTTAGACTCTTTATTTCTTTCTCTTTTTATTACTAACATATTAAGGATTAAAACTAGAAATCTTTAAAACATAATCTTGAGTTTCCATGAACAGCTATCTGAACTCACCCCGAATCGCAACTAGAAGCGTTTGTAGAATATATCTGTGACTGCTCAGTTACTCCATCTGGGGAGAATATGTGCGAATGCCCCTTTATTACACCATTTACTGATAGTTCTCTCGTTGGCGAAACTACTCATACTCATACATTTCCTCAAGCAATGGTCATCGTTTCATTATGAAATACACCATCCTCATTCGTACTAAATTGAAGTCTATTATTTGATCATAAGTATCGAAGTGAAGCCCAATCATTATTGGCAGAACCTATTATCATAGATGCATTTCCAGTAGTTTTTCATATAACAATAGAATTATCTCATGTCAGAGAACCCAAATCATCCCCAACTACTAGTTTTTGAGAAGGGACACTAGTACCAATACCTACATTCCCAGATGATGATAAGAGTGTCATCACATCTGTACCTCAACCATACCTTCCTATAAATCTTAGTGAGTCTACACCTACACCTCAAGCTCAAAAAGTAATAAAAGAATTTGTATCTTCAAACTTTAGTGCTGTACCTCAAGATTGGTTATTCAATAAAAGCGTTGATTCAACATTTGTCTCTGGAAGCCCTGTAGGTATTATATCTGAATATATTTCAACTTTTGCAGAAGGGTTTATATTTCAAATACCAAATCTATTAAGATTGGTGATTATCATACTTGTTGAATTATTCTGTAGAAAATTTACTGAGGCATTTGTTTCAGAACCAACATATACACCATCTCCATTTGAAGAACGAGATGCTCAGAGTTTAAGAGTATTATCCTCAGAAATTACCCTTGCATTAACGTAGGACTGACTAGTGTTTTCTCATACATAGAGATTTGAACCTAATCTTGTAGTTCATTCAACATCTAATTCTCTTGAAGGTGAAGTTGTACCAATACCAACGTTTCCTCAATTAAACACAGCATCACTCGTACTTGTTCAAGAAATAAACTTCCCTGAGCCTGCCGTTATTCATTCTACTTGAGTAACAAGGTTATTCCAGCCATCTGCTGTGAGAGAAGATCCTGAAATCACGTCATCATTCCACGCAGCGTAAGTAATCCCAAAGATTCAAAAGACAAAACTTGCTACAATTCAAACAATAAGTCATTTTTTTATTTCGCGCTTCATATTCGTTTTTTAATTATCAAGTTGTTTCCAAGAAACTCCATTACATCCGTAGAATTTATCATCTCCTCAAATTATTACCACTCATCGCTTTGCTGCGTTGCAAGTTCAACCATTAGAGTTCCCAAGGTATAAGTCTCATTCTATTCTAGCATCTCCATCCACATGTAACTTTGAATTAGGCACTGTTCAAATACCTATATTTCAGTTAGATCAAATCATAAATCTCATGTTTGCACCATCCATAATACCTAGATTTCAATGTCATACTCAACCAATACCTGAGGTTATCTTCCAGTTTTTAGCACCAGTTCAATTATGACTCAAAGAGATTCCGTCACCCGCGAATGAACCATACACGTCAAGCTTTGAGTTAGGAGAAATAATTCATACTCATACGTTCCCGAATCTATCAATACTCATTCTTTCTATACCTGATGTACCAAATCCAAGATAACCATCTACTCAAGATCCTCATCTTTTAAAAGATATATATCAATTTTCAGCATCATTAAGGGAATTTCAAAAATTCGTTCAAATCCTGAACACATCATTGTAAAGTATAGTATCTGTAACATTCTGAGTTACTAGAGAAAAAGAGCCTCCAGAAGTTCTTCATAAAACAGTTGATACACTATTATCTCATGCTACTACCTCTATCTTTGCTCTTGGAGAAGTAGTTCATATTCATAAATTTCATCCTTTTAGTAAAATATTTCATCATCCTGTTCAAAGTGATAGATCTCATACATTTTGATAAATAGTATTGGAAGTATCTCATCCTGATATTCGTAGTCCATTAAGGTATGAGTAAGGACTTGTTGTCGTTGGAGTATTTGGGCCAACTTGAAACATAAATGAAGGAGCAGTTGTACCAATTCAGACATTACCATTATCAAGTACTGCTAGTCTAACCGTAGAAGTAGTACCATCATTTGAAGTAATATATGTTGATCAAACATTTCTCTCTAGTTTTGAATATGATCCGTTAGAATCATCAGCATCATGTAAATCGATATGAGAATGTGTTGCATGAATATCTATTCTTCACATAGCTGCACTATGAAAACTTGGTAAAGTAAGATTATCAAAAGTAATACCTCCTCACACTATACTTAACTTAGAGTTTGGACTCACAGTACCAATACCTACATTTCCATCAGTAAAAATAGCATCGTTCGTATTAGTTCATGAAACAAACTTTCACGCATTAGCTGTTATTCATTCAACCTCCTCTACAAAGTCATTCCACATATTATGCGTCAGAGCTTGTCATTGAGTGACATCTGTATTCCACGCGGCATAAGTAATACCAAAAATTCAAAAGACAAGACTTGCTACAATTCAAACAATAAGTCATTTTTTTATTTCGTGTTGCATATTTATATGTAAATTTATATGTAAATTAATATTTAAAATAGAGTAATAAAAAAGAGCGTTTCTACAACACTCTTTCTGTTGACTAATAGTTTTTTACTATAGCCCCAAGCGAGCTTGGATAAGATTCGCTATTTTTTCGTGAAGTCTTGGAGATTTTTCAAGCATTTGATCCATAGAGAATTTTATAATAGCCACCACTGTCGTTTCTTCCCGGGCTTGAATACTCGCATTACGCATCTTTCATTCATTGAGAAAAGCCATCTCTCAAACTATATTTCCTGCGTCTAATACAGCTATTTGCTCTCCATCTTTTTTTACAATACATGATCCTGAATGAATAAGATACATGGCTTGCGCTTCTTCTCCTTCACGAAATAGATATTCTCCTGCACTCAAACCTTGTTCTTGGCAAAAACTTGAAAGCATATTTTGGTCTGACTCACTTAAGTCAGAAAAAAGAGCTACATTTTCAAAATAATTCATTACTCTATTATTATTTTATAAACTTCAACAATATCTTTTTCTTGAACATCTGAGACTCCTGCGAGCTTAATACCACATTCTGCAACATCTTCCAACTTCTTCACATCTTCAACTCACAGTTTGAGTCATTCTATTTTTCATTTCCCTATCATCTTATCACCTCGGATCACTCGTACAAGAGCTCATACCTCTATCTTATTTTCTGGAGACTTCATTTGCAATCCAACAATAAGGAATTTCTTTGAAGTATAAAATATTCCTCATACCTTTGCTTCACAAAGAGGAACTTCAATTTCTTTTGGATCAAGCATACCTGTAACGATCTTTTCAAGACGATCCGTAATATGGTAGATAATTTTACTTTCAATATATTCTACCCCTGAATCCTCTAAAACTCTTTTTGCATTTGTATTAACGCTCACACCAAAACCAACAAGAATAGCTGAACTCCCACCACACATCAATACATCTCCCTCAGTAACGTCACCAACTCCTGAATGAATAACTGAAACAGATGTTTCATCAGTTGAGAGTTTTAAAATAGCGTTTTTAATTGCCTCAAGGCTTCCGTTTGTATCTGCCTTAAGAACTACTTTGAGGTGCTTAAGATTCCCTGATTTAATTCGAGACATAAGAATATCGAGCTGCGAAGAGCCTATCTTTTTCTGATTTGCAAGATACTCTGAGAACTCAGATGCTTTCGATCTTGCTTTGTCTATACTTGGCATTACCTGAAGTACATCTCATCATTCAACCACCGCATCCAGACCAACAATGAGCACTGGTTCTCATGGGAAAGCTTTTTTCACTCCCTTACCAGTATAGTCTCTAAGTACCTTTATTTTTCCGTATGAAGCTCAACACACAACTGCGTCAGAACTATTCATCGTTCCAGTGTTTATAAGAAGTGTTGCCACAGGACCTAGCTTTGTATCAAGATGAGATTCGATAACTGTTGCTACTGCATTCCTATCAGGATTTGCTGTAAGTTCTTGCATATCAGCTACTAGCAAAATGATATCCAGTAACTCATCAATACCAAAACCTGTATGAGCTGATACTGGAATCATTGGAGTTTCTCCACCCCAATCCTCTGGAGTTAATCCATGTTCTGAAAGTTGCCCTTTCACATGGTCTGGATTTGCTCCTTCTTTATCCATTTTATTAATAGCAACAACTACAGGAATACCTGCCTCACGAGCGTGAGAAATAGATTCTATAGTTTGAGGTTTTACTCACTCATCTGCTGCAACCACAAGAACTGCTATATCTGTTGACCTTGCTCCTCGAGATCTCATGATCGTAAAGGCCTCATGACCAGGAGTATCTAAGAAAGTGACTTTTCTTCAGTTAAACTCTGCTTGATATGCTCAGATACTCTGAGTAATTCACCCAGCCTCACCAGATGCAACCTTCGCTTGACGAATATGATCGAGTAGAGATGTTTTACCATGATCAACGTGTCCCATAATAGAAACTACAGGTGGTCTTGGAATAAGTTTATCTTTATCATCTTCGATAAGAAGATCTTTAATATTCCCTGAAGCTACGTCTGATGCTGACATTCCAGCTGAATTATCCTTCTCTAGCTTTACTTCAAATGATTCAGCTATAAGCGCTGCAGTATCAAAGTCTACCTGCGAGTTAATAGTCATCATCATTCCATTCTTCATAAACTCTGCAATAAGCTTTGGAAGCGGGACACCTATTTTCTCTGAAAATTCTTTAATAGAAAGCACTTCTGAAACAATTACTACCTCACCTGTTCTTACAGTAAGATTTTGTTCTATTTCTTCTATATTTTTTTCTTTCTTCTTTTTTTGCTTTAATTTATTTGACCGAGTAAATCCTTCATCATCTAGTTTGTTTTTATGTTTTTGAAATTTAGATCCACCACCAAAACGTGGTTTTTTAGCATTCTTTGAATCATTAGAAGTTTCTGCTGTCTTTGCTGGTCAAAAGCTAGGTTTTTGTTTTGCAAATCATGGCTTGAACTTTGGAGTCTTATTATCTTCACCACTAGCCTCAGTGTTTGCTTTAGTTAACTCTTTGACTGGAATAGCCTGGGTTGTTTTAACGTTATTTCTTTGAGGCATTTTCTTTTTCGCTTCATCTTCTCATCTAGAAACAACCTGAAAAGAAGAAGTTTTTTTCTTTTCAAGTTTTTGATTAAGTGTCTGCTCTTCAGTAGAGCTCTGGTTTTCAAGAGCTATATCTTGTTCTACAGATTCTTGCTGCTTTGGTTCTTCTATTTTTTTAACTCGAACCTTAAGTTTTTTCTTTATGAGTGGTTTCTTCTTTTGTGATGCTCCTGTTGAATCATCTCAAGAAATACTTTTATAATAATCATCTGTTTGTACCATAGAAATTTGTGAAGTGTTTTTCCTCTAAAAAATAAATATAACGCGAATCTTAAGCCTTTTTTCAGCTATGTCAAAAAAATATAAAAACTTGCACCATGCACGTTTTTTATTACTCTTTAGCTATTAAAATACACTCCTAGTAAGCATTACATGAGTATAGAAGAAATAACTACTCTCGCTCACACGTTCTTTGAGAAATTATGAGCTGATTATACTGATCTACACGTTGTAAATGAAGTAGATAATATATATCGTGTAAGTTTAAAAAGTGAAGATTCTCATATACTCATAGGCCCTCACGGGAAAAATCTTGAGAGTATCACCCATATTATTAAACTCTTAGTTCAATCTCAATCTACTCAATACATAAATATACATGTTGAAATAAATGACTACCTTGAAAAAAAAGAGGAAAAACTCATGAGTTTTATAGAGTCTAAAATATCACTTGTACGTGAAACGGGAAAAGATATAATTCTTCCATTCCTAACAGCTTATGAAAGGAAAAAAATTCACTCATATATAACTGAAAAGTGATGAAGTATTTTTACTCAAAGTGTTGGTGAAGGAAAAGATAGACGAATGCATTTGAGTAAAAGAGATGAAAAAATAACAATAGATATAGATGGTAATAATATATAGTTCAAATATATAAGTATGAAAAAGATTGCTAAAAGCATTACATTTTTTTGAGTATTTCTTGCTCTCGGATTTATTTGAAATATTTTTTATAATATCAATGAGAATAATTACGATAAGCATCAGGAAATACAACAAACTATTATAAACCATCCTGAGTTTCTTCCAGATTCTCAGTCTGCACAAATAGTAAGTTCTGGCTTTCAAAAACTCAGTAGTGATATCTATTGGCTACAAACAGTTCAGTATATCGGTGGAAATGTACTTTCCGAAGCCTATAAAGAATATCTTGCAGCTATGATAGGTCTTATCACTGATCTTGACCCATTCTTTACTCAAAGTTATGTTGCAGCGCAGCTTCTCTTGCCAGAAGATAGGCCTTCTGTAGAAGAAGAAAAAAGAAACCTATATAACAGTCAGGCATTAGACCTAGGAAAAAAAGGTATCCAAAATACCTGTGACGCTCAAAAAATAAGCGCTATCATGAAAGAAACAGATCTCAAAAAAATACTTACAGAAGAGAGGTATAGTAATCCATGTAACTCATACAAAATCCCCTATCACCAAGCATTCACAGAATACTTTTATTTAGAAAACTATGAAAATGCTGCAAATCTCTACAAGATTGTATCTGCTCAAAAAGACGCTCCAACTGGAGCCAAAAATCTCGCAGCAATAATGACAGGAAAATCTGGAAACAGAGAAACATCTCTGAGAATGTTCCTCTCTCTCTCTCAAAGTATAAAAACTCAAGACGAAGCATGTACGCTTTTAGGTCAAGAACTTGAGTCAGTATATGATCAAATATTATCTAATAAATCTGACATCCCTGCTACACTTATTGCAGAGCTCTGAGATATATCTCGAAACTTTGCTCCAGAGGTCACTGAAAAAAATGAAGCCCAAATACTCAAAAAAACAGAATGTACCAATTATGCTCTCAAGGCTATCAGAGAACTCAACCTCATGTATCTCGAAGAAGCTGCTGCAAAATATATTGCTGATGGGAAAGATGTAAGCATTCTGCAAGATACTGTTCTCCTCCAAGAAGGATACATATCTTATGTTCCACAAGACTTTCAAACCTATACAGATTCGAACCAAGGGATTCTTTATCTCTACGATCAAGAGCTTTGAACCTTTGATTATGTAATGGGAATAGTAGAGTAGTTTATAAACCTACTATTTCTTTAAGTTTATTATATTTCATAGTCACAGCTTTATTAGCTCTAATATTTCACCTCTTTAAATATTTTTCTATCTCATCAAAATTCTCTTCAAAATACTTTCTTCTTATTTGGAAAGGTCTGAGGTACTCTGTAAGTATTTCAAGAAGCTCAAGCTTTGCATGACCATACCCATACCCTCATGCTAGGTATTTTCTACGAATATCTTCTACTTTTTCTGCTTTAGCAAAAAATTTTATAAGCCCAAATACATTACATGTATCAGGATTCTTAGAAGCCTCCAAAGAAGTATCGTCAGTTGGGATAGACATTACTTTCTTCTTAAGGATTTTCGCATTTTCAAAGAGACCAATAAAGTTATCATAACTTTTACTCATTTTTCGTCCGTCTAATCATGGTATTAAGCCAACTTCTTCACTAATCTCAGGTTCTGGAAGAGTGAAAATATCGGTTTTGTACGTTTTATTAAAGTGTTCTGCAATATCCCGAGCAAATTCTATATGTTGTTTCTGATCCTTTCCTACTGGTACTTTCTTAATATCAAAGTTTATTATATCTGCTGTCATCAATATAGAATAATTAAAAGTTGCCATATTAATATCACTATTTTTTACTTGTGAGTCCTTAAATGTATGAGAACGAAGTATAAGACTATAAGGTGTAACTGATGTTAACAACCAAAAAATATTCATATGATTTGTAACTTTTGATTGCTCAAAAACACATAACTTATCCAATTTTTCCTCAGGGATAAGAGAGAAGTAATTAAGAAGAACTTCTCTTCTGTTATTTCTCATAGTAGCTCCATCATGAACTGTTGTAAACGAATGCATATCAGCAAGCATAAGAAATGTTTCATTTCATTCTGAAAGTTCCAAAAGTGGCTTAAATGCTCATAAGTAATTTCACACATGAAGTTGTTCAGCACTACATCTAAGTCACGTTAATATTCTCATAGAGTCTCTTTAAAAAGTATTAATAATATTATAAGCAAAAAAATAAGAAGCGAAATGTTCGCTTCTTATTTTTTTCTATGAGTCTCTTATCTTGCAACCTTTTGGCTGTCAAGATATTCACCAACAAACTCGGAGAGAAGTGGAGCTGGTTTTTGGAAGAGCTTTGATCCAAAGCTTACCACTGTACCAACACCTATATCTCAACTACTCTGGTCTATCATATATCTGTTATCCACAAGATCATCAATATTTCCATAAAGTGATCCATCGACTACCAATTGTTTCTCTGATGCCTCACTGCTAATTTCTCAACCTGCAGATCCTTTTGGTATAGAGATATACGTTCCTCGTACCTCTTCAACATGTGACTCCACTTTTATATTTCATCCTTTAACTACGAATGCAATATTTTCACTACTGAGAATATCTCAGGTAATCGTAAGATTTCCATCTTCAATAATATATGTTGTAGAGTCTGTAATACTTGGAGCCCTATCAATACGTACATTTCTTCCTGAGATATATTTTACATTGCTCAGTCCGTTATAGTTCGTAAAGTTTGAATATCCATTGACTGATGACATTGCTACAACTGGAGCTTGTGGCTCTGTTGCTTCTTGAATGGCATCTCTATACTCATCACTTTGTTCCACCTCGATAACAACAACCGCACTGTCCGTAACTTCTCCAGCATTTGATGACACACCAGCCGTTCCTATCGATGTCCCAACAAAATTTTCAGCTGAAGGAGCATTTGCAAAGTTACTAGTTGAGCTTGTATCTTCTACAATTTTAGCTATATCAGCTGTTGTAGTAGATTTTTTTACAAATGATGTTCCACCACCTGTCGTTCGAATAACTGGTTTAGCCACCCTCACATTGAGGTCAGCTGCAAAGTAAGCACCGTAGTACTCTACTCCTCCATCTTTAAGCGATGTAGTAAGTACTGCTTCACCAAAACTTTGGCCAGCTGGTACTCAATCTTTGTTCCCTTTATAATCAGGGAAAAGATTGAAGTTATCCATAAAGTTAATCTTTTCATACGCATAGATCATTCTATCTTGTATATCTACACAATACTCTGTGTCGTTACTTGTATTTTTTCCTCCACTCAATGCTGATTTAGCACCAACATTATCAGTATTTGTAACTTTTATACATAACTTATCATATGAAAGATCATAATCAGAGTTGTTAAACAGAAATGGACTTGGACCATCTAAAAGTGGATTTTGATTATGTCCAATTATTTTATCTCCAGTAGGTCCAAATACAATCTGTCCACCATTTGGCCACGTAAGTACTGTTGGATCATCGACTGGGTCAGTAGGATTAATTGAATCAATTCTACAACTTGAGTTACAAGGTGAACCTGTTGTTCCATTTACTGATCCAGCATCACACTGCTCATTTCCTTCTACTATACCGTTTCCACATGATTGAGAGTTAATATCTCTACATGCTGTACTCGTTCTCCACGCTTGTTGACCAAACCAAGTAGAAACACTGCTCGAAGGTAGATCATCATCATTTACATCCAGGACATCACCATCAACACCAAGCCCTGTCACCGACCTCCAACATGACAGATAACTCTGCCAACAGTCATTCCAATATGAGCAGCGGGAGCAACCCACATGACAATGCCAACAACTCCCGCTACAACGAAACCCGCAATCTCGTCAAGAAATTCATTGCCGACATTTGGAACCGTGGAGAATTGGATTTAATCCCCAACGTTTGTTCACCATCTCTTCGTTTCAATGGCAACACGGGCTTTGATCGAGTTGGTCACGATGGTTTGGCCAAAATGGTCGCAACGATTCGCAACGCCCTCCACGATTATCATTGTGAAATTCACAGTATGGTTGTGGAAGACAACAAGGCATTTTGTCGTTTGCGATTTACGGGTCGTCATACTGGTCCATTGCTCGGTTACGCACCGACTGGAGAAACTGTCGCTTGGATGGGTGCAACCGAATTTACCTGTCAAAATGGTAAAATTTTGAAAGTATGGGAATTGGGGGATGTCAAGAGTTTGGAAGAGCAATTGAAGAAACAAGCAGCGACTGTTGCGGCAGAAGCTGGTGATGACAGAGAATAACAGCATACTGCAAAAAGTTATGTGCGCGGGAACTAGCCAGTTAGCAGAGCAAGCCATTGAAGAAACAAGCAGCGACTGCTGCCAATATGGAGAATGCAGCTGATGGAGAATAACAGCATACTGTAAAAAGACTAGCGAAACGGCGGACGCTAACGTTGCGAATGGTTGTGGGGAGATGATAGTGTGTAATAGTATACTTAATTAAATAAAGAGTGCATAAGAAAGCCTTTAGAGCGAGAAAAATTCGCGTTTAAGGAGTAAGTTTGACCGCTCTCAGCTCCATCGCTCTCAAAATGTGCCAATCTTGCTGTTGCTGTAGATTTAGTTAGCATGTCTTGAGGGTCTTGTATTTTTATTTGTTTCTGCGCAGCGCACTTCTATGCACTCTTTCTCTTCAATTCCACCACCTGTTTTCCACC
>JAVCKV010427410.1:0-12450 GCA_032274145.1 Herpochondria borealis | reverse complement strand
ATGTTTAGAGTGGTGCGCTCCAACAGAGGTCGCGTTCGGGCATTACAATTGTGTTATCCATAATGTTGACGGTAGTAGATGACTTCGCTGGAACTACTTGGCCCAGAAATTACGGCCGTCCATGAGACAATCTGGTGCTCAACTGACTGCCACCACCGTAGCCAGGCTCTCAAAACAGCCACCACCAGTACTTCTGCCTGAGCTTTTTCCACGCACCTGTTGCTCGTGGTAATTATCTTTCCATTCAATCAAGCGGAGTGCAGTAGTCAGTAAAACTGTCTATGGGAAAAATAATTGGGTCAAGAACACGACCACGTATGGCGGGATACTACGGTGTCAAAACTTCAAGGCGCTCGAGCGACTGGCGAAAGCAGATGCGTGGCCTTCCACCAGTAAAACACACACAACCAACATCTTATTTTGTATGATCAAGAAGGACAGCAGCATCTGAAGCATTATGACATCAACGACTCAAAGCAGCCCCAGAAGTGGCCATGAGACCCCTCCACCTGTTGCAGAAGTACAGACTATTGGTGTTGGTATCGCTGTGGAGGAAGCTCCTGACGTCGAAGACAGTGCCGCCTTCTGCTCGACAGAGATGCGAGCTCTGCCCTTTGTGCCTCGCGTTCAAGAAGAACCAATGCAAAATGTCGTCATCGACGAAGCGACAAAGAAGCATGGGCACTCCCTGAGGATGGTTTCGGGAGAACCGTGTCCGCCCAGGCGAGGACGCGATGACAGCGAATCAGGAAATGATAGTAGTGATCGTGTACGGGTGGTTTATCGTAACGCGACTGGTGCTCCTGGAAACGAACAAGGCCTGCCAGATTCGTCAAACCAGGGGGAGGAGAGGACTCAACCCAAAACTAACAACAACGGTGGACAACGATGCTTCGGCAACTTGACAAACACACAATGTATGCTTTTTATTGCCTTGCTCGTGATTGTGGTTCTGGTTGTTGTAATCGCGGTGGTGGTAACTATTGTGCTGCTTGGCGGTTTCAACGGCGGGGGCGGAACAGGGGGCACCGTCTCTGAGCCACCCAGAGGTGTCGTGCCCTCATCACCCCCCACCGCGATTGAGATATCAACACCCGCAGACCCAAGCAGAGCTCCAAGTCCTCGCCCAACCCAATCGTCACAAAATGGCGGTACCCGCCCACCGACTCCATTAGGAACCACTCTGCCGACCATGGAGCCCAGCACGACTCAACCCACCGTGTTTCTGGGATCACAGACGCTCGAGATGATCACGGCAAGGGGGTCTCTTTTATGTGGAGTGAGAACAGAACTTGATGGTTTTAGCAAACTGAACGGAAATACCTATGAAGGATTCGAAGCTGATTTGGTGAGTCGACTCGGGATATCCTCGTGACTGGGAGAATGCACTCTGCCCATTATTTTGTCCTTGGCTGAGTCTCACAATAACCCTTTGTCGAACTCTGCAGTGCCGTGCTATCGCAGCAGCTGTACTTGGTAGCGCGGAAAGTGTACAAATGGTGCCAATGGAGGAAGAAGTCGTGTTCACTGCTCTACAACTTGGATCTGTTGATGTCCTCGCAACCCATACAACCCATACGATGGAAAGGGATGTGTTTGAGGTAAGAAGACGAATGGGCTGATACTTATTTTTCAAGTCACAAAGCGATGATGCTTACAGCTGTGTTGCCTCGTCGCCAAAAGCCTTCTGCTGAACAAGGGTTTACCTTTTCTGTCCCGTATTTCTATGATGGACTCACATTTGGTGGAGAGCCCCCGTTTGGTGAATGTGCTGACAACCTCAACGCCACCGGGAACTGCTCCAACCTCACTATTTGCACCATAGATGGAAGTTCGTACAGTAGCATCGTGGCTAAACTGATCCCTGACGCTCGTCGAGTTTTGCTTCCATCTCTGACGTCTGTTTACAGGGCATTTGATTCAAGTCCGAGAGTTTGTAATGCCATTGCTGGAGCTAGATTCGAAGTTGCAGAACAACCCGTGAGAAACAACGGGTATACAGGAAGCTACGAGGTTGGCGCCAAACTATACTCCCGAGAACCACTCTCGCTGGTCACCAGAGATGATGATGCTCGTTGGTCCGATATGGTTCAATGGGTCCTGCAGGCGCTCTTCGCAGCCGAGGAACAAGGCGTATCCATGACCAATACACAGAGTTTTATGACGACTGACTTCTTTGGAGATTCCTTTACCGGGTTATTTCGCGACGCCATTGCAGCCGTCGGAAACTATGGTGACCTTTACGAGAGGCACCTCGAGAGTATTGTCCCTCGAACGAACATCAACATGATAAACACAGGTCGTAACTCTCCACTGATGATCTCACTTCCCTTTGGAAACTTGGAAACGAGTGGACGGAGACCAATCGCAGGTGGAACACTGCAACGGATTCGTGACCGAGGCGAGCTGCGTTGTGGAATCTCTCGAGCTCCAGGCTTTGCAACATTCGATGCAGAAACTGGTGTTTGGGCAGGCCTCGACGTTGATTTCTGCCGTGCCGTATCTGCTGCAATCTTCAATGGCGCTGCGGACGATGTAGACTTTCGTGTTGTTCCCGGAAGGGAAAGGTTTGAACAGTTAGCATCAGGGAGTGTCGACCTCCTTTCCCGCATAACTACTTGGACCCTAGAACGGGATGTAATGGAGGCAACCACGGGGATGGGTTTTTCCTTTGCCCAGCCAAACTACTATGATGGACAAAATGTTGGAGGCAAACCACCGTAAGTGAAAAGTTTGTCTACTGCTGACCTCGACTACTCCAGAGCATCTCTCCTAACGGCGCCGTTGTGTGTTGCAGATACGTCACATGTGCCGATATCCTTGACACGACCTCTGAAGAGTGCTTAGACCTCAAAATCTGCATTTTAAGCGGAACCACCACACTCGCGTTGTTCCGTGCTCGATTTGCGGATCGATTCATTGTTCCCCAGCAGACCCTTGAAGAAGTGGTGGCTGGGTTGACGACAGGAGCATGCAACGTGGTTGCTGGTGGGACTACCGAGGTGTCCGAAACAGGTGTGCGAAACAATGGATACACTGGCCCCTACGAGGAAGGACAGAATCAGTTCTCCAAAGAACCTCTCGCCATTGTGACTCGACAGGATGATCCCCAATTCACTGCCTTTGTGAACTGGATTGTTTCTGCAACATTCTATGCCGATGAAGAAGGAATCACTCAAGCCACTGCCGGGAAAATGCCCTTTACTAACCTGTTTGGTCCCGTTTATGGTCGCATGCTGATTGATGCCATTCAAGCCGTCGGTAACTTTGGAGAAATCTACGAGCGCAATCTGCAAGCCATCGTTCCTCGAAAAGGCCAGAACAGCGCGAATGTGAACCCGTTTGGTCCACAGCACTTTCCTCTCATCTAACCAAGTGGGATGTGGCATTATATTATACTCTACGGACACCGCATCATTTTTGTACGATTTTATAAATGCATTTGTATGTTATGCAGCTCTACAGATACACTTGCTCTCTATAGTTCATAATTCAACTTAGTACCTCTCATGTCTGACTCTCCTGCACTGACTCTGAACTACCCCTGCCGTTTTGGGAGCCTTATTGGTCCGCGAAGCAGCTTCAGCATAGTTAAGGCTAATACATATCACCCCTCATTTTTCTGTGGCGACATAACCCAATCATTATTGCCATCCCTTACGAATCCATCTCATTGTCCAGCAACTTCCTGCTCGAGCCTTCAGTTCGAATGAGGGCGAACCCAATAGTCACTTTCTTGCTGTGGACAATAACATCATGCCGGTATTCCCTGGGTTTCACTCTGATTAGTCATGCTCACAAAAGAGTTCAAAAATCTTTGACAGAACATCGATTAATCCCTCCTGGGGAATCTTCTCATGATGAATACGAAACGCTCGAGTCACTTGGCGACACTCTCACCCACTTGTGTGAGAAACTACAAGAAGAAGAGAACATTTCAACAGAAACAGCTCAACTATCACTCCTATACACTCGTATTGCCAACCTTTCACTCAACCGCACTCGCGTCGGATCCTCCTCTATTCTCAATGGAGGTCGAGGACTCTATGCTAGTTGCGACTGCCGCAAGGGCGATCTCTTAACCTGTTATCCTGGAGATGCCTTGGTCATCATACCAGACAGCGATAAGGAAGACTGGACCATATTATGGGGCGACCATGTCGAGGAAGAACATGATATTGACAAACTAATGGGCTATATCCTTCATGCCGTGCAAGATGAGTACGGGGTCGTCGGATTGCCCTCCTTGGACCAAGATCCTGCCTATGCGGGTCATTTTGCCAACGATGGTGCTTCCGAGCCACCAGTGTCTACGGAAGCACTCGCGCCATATGTTATTGAGTCGTCAGAACGAGCCAATGCCATGCACAAGGATTGGATGTCAAGTCACATGGTGACGGTAGCCACACGCGATATCAAGGAGGGGGAGGAGATTTTCGTCACATATGGACCCGAGTATTGGATGGAACAACCCATGTTTGGAACTGGGGACGAGACTTCAAATAGTTCGAAACAACCGCCGAGCTCTGGGAGGGGATTTGGGTAGACATCATTCACGGACCTCTGCTTTTCGCGTCGTTCAGTAAATGATCAGGCAGTCGCGACGAAGCTAGACATCTATTTTGCAAGAAGGGCGATGAATTTTCCTAGCTGGAAATTACGCCAGGCATTACAGCGATTGATTCGTATGCCAGGAGGGGCACTAGACTCTAGCAGGGTGTGCGGGATAATTCCAGACGAAATCTCATCACGTAGGACCCTTAGAGAAGACTGTGTATCTCTTGGAAGTGGTCTATCGGGCTTGATTAGTGTGCTGGGAGCCGGTTGGTCGGAGAACTGGGTGCAGGAGAGCAAAGCACTGTAAGCGACTGGACAAGGTTTGAACAAGTATCATTAGCAGATCATTAGGCCATATTCCACGAAGTGGAAAATAAAGTGATGGAACGCGAGTAAATTAGCTGATTTTGACGGAGGGAGATTTAGAGATTTGGCAGATTGTGACATTCAGAAGACATTTTCATGATTTATGCCTCCTCCGCCGCGTGAAAGTGTCGCTTCAATCAATCTGCCAAATCGCCACAACCAGGACAGGATCAAGTGTTATTGACTGTCTTGTTCTGCTGTGCACTGAATCAATCAGAGCATCCTACTCAAGAATGGAACTTCGAAAGATCTTCCTGTATGTGGCTACAGCAGTTTGCGCAGTTGTCCTCGTCTTCCAACATAATCAGGATCTCATCAAAACGACAAAAGACTCTGTTGAAGTGGTGAAGGTGAAGCCAAACGTCACTCACTTGGAGAGTGCAGGTGTGAATAGGGTCGCTATAAACGAACAACAAGAGGCAATAGCACCGAAGCAATCGCAGAAACCAACAACGGATGACCCATCGGTGAACGCGGGGAGTAAGGCGCCTGTCAAGGCAACTTTGGAATCTAGCGAGACACCTTTAGACAAGACCCCACCATCAGCCTCACCAACCAAATCAAAACCAAGCCCTTCAGAAGGAGAGACAGCTAAAGCGAAGAAGGATTCTCCCTCGGGGGGTGGTGGTCCGAACGAGAACAAGGTGAAATCCGAGGCACGACCAGCCCCTGCTCCGTTGGAGAAGGAGGAGGGTCCAAAACAGACCAAATCAACAGCAACAAATTCAGGAACAAGCAATTCTACTGTGCCGAGTAAGAAGAAGGAACCAATATTAAAAGAGAAGGCAACAAATCAAACCACTCGACCTCTGGCGAAGCCACAGAACAAGCCATCGTCCTCACCAACCATGTCACAATCGAGCCATTCCGAAGGAGAGGCGGCAAAAAAGACTGCCGCCAGTGGAGGTCCGGATGCGAACAAGAAGAAATCTGATGCACGACCAGCCAATCAGACCAAACCACCCCCAGGCCCCTCGGATAAGAAGGAGGTTTCAAAGGCAGCAACAAAACCAAGGGCGAGTAATTCTACTGCACCAGCTGAGAAGAAGGCACCAGTATCGAAAACAAAGGCAACAAACCAAACCATTGGATCCCCGATCCAGCCACAGAACAAGTCAGCGTCAAAGCCGTCCAACCTGAAAATATCAAAGAACAAGTCAAAAAGTAGTGGATCTGCCACAAAGGCCAACAAAGACAAGGATGCGAAAACAGCAAGCACTCCGTCCAGCACGTCAACAACACTGTCATCAGATACGAAACAAGGGGCCAAGGCTGACAAGGGATCATCAGGCACCACCAAGACACCGCATCTCAATGAGATTGCTGTCTTTATGCATGTGAGCACTCCAACTAAAGAAGATGCGCGGGAGAAGGAGCTGAAAGCCCTGAGCATCCTAGAAGAACAACTCAGGCAAGTGAACCAGAGCATGGCAATGAGTCAGAATTTGACTGTACATGTTGTCACAGTCGGAGGTGATGCCCCAGATGCAAGTTCAATTAGTGAAATTTGTTCAAAAGTTTCAAGAGGGAAATTAAAGTGCGTGCATCCACCTCATGTTGACGGTGGCGGGGAGAGAGACACGTTGCAGCGTCTCTTCGACTATTGTCAGAAGGCACCAGACGCTGCAAAGGCTGTGTACATGCGCAATAAAGGTGTAATGGGCCCTTCCGAGGGGAACGATCTTTGGCGACGAGCAATGACTGCTGCTGTCATGGATGAGAAGTGTTTGAGGCCACAGAAGAAATCGTGTAATGTCTGTGGGCTGCAGTTTGCGGCGCCTCCCAGAAGGCAAACTTTGCAATTTCCTGAGAACTTCTTCGTGGCTTCCTGTGAATACGTGAAACGACTTCTTTCTCCCAGAGCATATCTTGAAAAGCAGCAACGCGCGGTTGATAATGCTAAGACCCTGTCAAAGTTTGGACGGTTCTACATGCGGGAGAAGACAACTCAAGCGCTGGGTACTGATCAATACGCTGTACGACACTGGATTGGGAGCCACCCGTTCATTCAACCATGTGATTTGTCGTCGTCGGAAGATGTGTCATACTGGCGCAGTCATGAGAACTTGGCTTTCAAGTGGGCTATGTGGCCTCGACGCAAATACAACGCTACATATGAGTTCAGCAGTGATCCGACTCTAGTGGGGAACTCGGAACTGCGATTGCGAAGCTACTCGTTGTTAGCAGGATTGCTGTATCGCTGGTTCAACCTCTACAATGCAACTCCTCCCGAGAATTCTTGGATATGGTCGTCTCTGCCGGATGGTGGGTTCTGGAAAGAGGCGGTTGAGACGAATGGCCGCAACGTGATCGATGTGGTAACGGCACCTGACTATGATCGAAGCAAGGCGTTGGAAGCTTATCGGAAACGAACTTCTACTCAGTCGGAAACCAACGCGTCATCTGTGGCTGGTGGCACCTTACCATCTGCTTCTGTAAACAAAACGAAAACAGAGAAGACTGCTCAGCAAGACAAGGCGAAGGTTTCAAAGAATTCTTCTATTCCGACCAAGGCTAAGGGATTGGCACCAACGTCACCTCCTAGCAAGGCCAAGACAAAGGGGGAGACATCGCCACCATCGTCACCAAAGACAACTGCGCCTACGGGCAAGGCAAAGGGAGAGACATCAAAGGCGCCTCCACCGTTACCAAAGAACGCTGCGCCTCCAAACAAGGCCAAGCCAAAGGGGGAGACAGCAAAGACGGCACCATCATCACCAAAGAAGGCTGTGCCTCCAAGCACGACCAAGACAAAGGGGGAGACATCGCAGGAATCGCCAAAGAAGACTTCGCCTCCAAGCAAGACAAAGGAGGCGAAATCGCAGGTGGCACTATCGTCAGCAAAGAATACTTCACTTCCCAGCAAATCCGAGACAAAGAGGTCATCAAAGGTACCTTTACAAAATGCAACGAAGACTGCCAGTGTTGATGCGAGCAAGAAAGTGGCAACACCAAACCGACAGATTGCTGTCTTTATCAATGCATACATCCCCAAGAAAAACGAGAATAAGCCAAGGGTCTCGACGGAAAAGTCACTTCAAATTGTTGAGGAACAGGTCAAAAGGATCCACGACGGTTATGCAGGCAGCCAGAATGCCACTGTGTACATCGTGACCGTCGGAAGAAACGTTGTAGTCAACAGCACTGTAGAAAAGCTCTGTTCGAGAGCTTCAGAAGGCAAAATCAAGTGTATACATCCACCACATGGTGGACGTGGAGAGCTTGACACTCTGCAGCATCTGCATACCTACTGTCAGAAGGCCCCTGATACTGCAAGAGTTGTGTACATTCACAATAAGGGTTCGTATCATCCTTCCCCGAAGAATAATAGATGGAGACGAGCCATGACGTCCGCCGTGGCGTCAGAGGGGTGCTTGAATCCCCCAAATAGCTCGTGCAATGCCTGCGGGTTACAGTTTGCTGCTCCGCCTCGCATGTTTACATTGCTGTTTCCTGGCAATTTCTTTGCGGCCAGCTGTCAATACATTAAGCGTCTTCTACCGCCCAAGCTGTACGAGACAAGACACGGAGAGGTAGTGAACGAGGCTCTCAAGCTGTCCAAATTTGGACTGTTTCACTTCCCCGGAAAGAAACCATGGTCGTTGGGCACCGCTCGATATACACCTGAGCACTGGATTGGAAGTCACCCATCAGTCCAACCTTGTGACTTGTCGATTCCAGAAGACTATTGGTACTGGGAAAGTCATGTTGTTTCTCCCAAGGACGACTTTCATTGGTCCATGTTCCCTCGAAGAGCGTACAACGCTTCGCATGAGTTTGAACTGGGCCCAAACTACATTGAGGACCACGATATTCGATTGCGCAACTACAACTTGCTGCCGGGCTTATTGTTTTTGTGGAGGAACTTGTACAATGCAACACCACCCATGACGTCATGGATATGGTCATGGTTGCCTGACGGAGCACTGTGGCAGGAGGCGATTGCAGCCTATGGCCCCAAAGCGGTAGACACGGTGACGGGTGGTTCCTTCAATCGGACTCGAGCGGGTCTTACGGGCCACATACCAGTCAAATCAACAAAATAATGAGATGAAAGTGTTCCTTTGCAAACAAACCGTTTGCGCGGAGATGGGCGAGTCAAGAGACTGGAGGCAAATCGTGGCATATCATTCTAGTAGAGAGAGAAGAATGTGGGAGAAATTCTCTGAGTGATTCCTGCGATTTCGCATCGTGTAAACCCATGGCATCTTCAATAGGTCGCACAGGGTAGAGGTCTACAAAAGTGGGGTCAAGTATCGGAAGATCGGGTAGTTTGCCATCCAGCCTGGTTGTCAGCCACGCTTGCATATCTGACGTCCTAACCTTCACATAATAGGACTTCTCCTTTAGCTCCGAAGCTTCCCATTTGCTGAATATATCCTTTTCTCGCTGATTGGATTCTAACATAGTTGTGCAGCTCCGTCGTGCAAAGAAACTCTAAATCGGCTCTTCCAGTGAAATTGAGTCGTATTCTTGCTACTGCTCGCAAATACTGAGCTTCAATCCTTCAACGAACTCCCAAGATCAGCTTAAAGTTGGAAGGTCTTTTGTACTAAGTTTCTACACGCCGTTGCAGTATTAGTGCGATGAAACATGGCCGGATCACTAAATTATGGCTCGTGCCATCTTTTGATCCAGCTCGAGGAAATTCCAACGAATGAGGAGAGAAACTCGGTCACACTTACTTGTTGATTTTGACCAAAGGCACCCGCTTGATCCAGCTTCTGATTCATCACACAAAAGCATCAGAATGGTAATCATGAACCAAGTATCCTCCACAAAAACTAGTGATATGGTTCGTAACACTTCATTGAAGGTCCCCCAGAATGAGCAGCAAATAAGCGAGACTGACTCGCAATCATCACGCTACCACGACTCTTGCTCTCATTCCATGGACGACACGTCCGAATCTTCTATTCAATCATGTTTTACAAGATCTCCTGGTGTCAAGAAATCAGTTCGCTTTGATCTTGCCAGCAATTCGATCCGTCAAGTTCCCAGTCGGCATCTATCCGCATCGCAATGCTTCATGATGGAGCAACGGTATCCTCCCAGTCGAAACGTTCTGTCGGACGTTGAAGAGAAGAAGCCGTCGTCGGTATCCAAAAAGTTCAAAGGATTTGTGCGCCGACTGATAGCCTCCAAGAGAACGGGCGCCGAGTAACTGCTGCCCAGCTCTTATTCGCCTCTACAGCTCCTGATAGCTCTAACTCCACATGTTTTAATAGTTTTTGACCACCAACTCCCCCCCTCTACGCAGACCGTATCCCACCATTCTCTAGCATGATGAATGCTGATCAATCAAGTACATGGTTCCATGCTCGATCAGCTTGCTGGCTCATCAACGTGTATTTATGGAAGTGCGACAGACGTCCTGATAGACCACCTGATCGAGACCAAAAGTTACGCTTTGTCAAGGCAAGCAGGATGGGGGGTATGCCAACAGATGCGTCTGGAAACTCTGGGACGACATCAACCTCGCCGACCATCGCGATAATCCTCCAACCAGCGTCGATTGAATCGGACATGTCGAGACAATATTTTTGACTTGGTCAGCGTACGTACACTTCGAAAGGTTGGTACAGTGGCTCTGGTCCAACCCATGACGACGATTTGCTGTTCAGATGATCTAACTAGTAGTATTCGCGAGAAGAGATATGTAGTTTGGCCCCAAGTGATGGGTATCTGCTTGCTAGATTAGTTAGCTCTCTCTAGAGAGTTGCTTGTTTGCCCTACTGGGTACTCCACCAGTAAGAGCACGAAGCTCTTTAGTCTTGGATACGAAGCCGATACAACCACGACATTTTCTTGACATTTCTGGTTGTAGTTAGACTATTCTCCAAATCCTCTGATGAAAAGCGCACAAGAAACGCCCCCGCGACCACCGTCGTCCTTTGATAGACTCTCAACTTGATTCATTCTCCATATCATCGTAATGACTTCAGTGCTTCAACCCACCACCTCATCTCTACCACAGAAACCAGGCGCAACTAGCCGTGGCATCAGTGATACCAAACAACAGCTCAAACTAAAGAGCATGAAGCAAGTCAGATTCGATGAGGGCCCACCGCGGAAGTCATCCATATCTATGGGAACATCAGGAGGGAAGAGCGTTGCGTTTGATCTCGAAAAGACTTCCGTCAAACCGGTGCCGAGTCGATCAGACTACTCCTTTATGGAACTATTCCGGCTGTACTACAAGCAGAAGGACTATGATAGCTTTGAGCGAATGTACGCGGACAAGGATTCGAATAGTGGCATCTGTGCGAAACTGTTGCAGCGTCGAAGCTCCAGCGGCGAAGATCGCCCGAAACTGGCCAGCTTGATTGCGCTACGAAAATCGGTATAGTCAATCTAACGAAGAATTGAATCCAACCTGCTGAAGACATTTGATCACAGCCAATGTACAACGAAACTGATGCACTGAAAAGCTACACAAGATGCTACACAATACATACACGCGAGAGGACTAACGAACGCTTTATAAACTGCAACCGAACTAGATTGATCAATCGTCATTTGCCGCATGTCGGATCTGCGAAATCACCAAGTCTCGAGCATGGAAGGTAGTTAGTACCTGCTGGTCAGTCAGCGCGTGGTCGCAGTAGGAAATGCTCGATGAGCACATCATGTAGAGGGCTTGCGCAACTGGTGATATACACGACAATAATGGGCAGATGGAGCACAATGCACAAGCACCGTCCGATCGGACCCCCGAGGTTCTCGATAATACTTCAACCATTGGCGATGTAAATAGCTGTAAGAGCCCGATCGACCTGCAATTGTGCTTCAATATTGACCCAGCATTGAGTGCGTACGGTTTTTCTGTAAGCAGGATGACAGAAGGTCAGATGGTTTTGCTGGAATTTCACTACAGAGACATGTAAGCTATTTGTCTCGATGCGAAAGTGTCAAAAGATCGCTTCTTGTTTTGAGAAAGATCAAGATACCCATCATGGGGTCATTATCGTGGTTGCATCACAATTCCTTGTTCACTTCCTCCGAAGTTTGATCATCCACGAATAGGACATCAACAACTTCACGATGGAAGGTCTCCTTTGCATATTGACGGTGCAAACTGTGTTGCTTTCGCACTTGATGGGCCGCAACAGTAAAACCATTGGCTGCACCTAGCCTGATCACGAGGGCAGGGATATTGGCTGGCCGTCTTGCGAAGCCCATGCCCAAGTCTTTGCCAAGTAACGTTGGTTCTAAGTGAACATGACTACCGGTATGGTTTAGCTGAATGCGACTATCTTGCTCTTCCTTGCAACTGTGATCGAACCATCTTCTCCGTCGAGAAAAATGCTCCAATGAGATGATTCAATTTGGGGGCTTCATAGAGAGTAAGGAAATATGCCTGTCTTCAAAAGGTCATCTATCTGCCAATCACTTACAAATGGAACAAGCCAGCCTATGCAACTGTGATCGAACCATCTTCTCGTCGAGAAAAATGCTCCAATGAGATGATTCAATTTGGGGGCTTCATAGAGGGTAAGGAAATATGCCTGTCTTCAAAAGGTCATC
>JAVCKV010427299.1:0-12450 GCA_032274145.1 Herpochondria borealis | reverse complement strand
ACACTTTTGTTTCTGGAGCTGGTTTCACCTTTTTCAAGAACGGCCGTACCACCAAGTCCATCGAAGTCAACGTCGTGAATCCCGATCATGTTGATATTGGTTGTGGTGAGAGCGCAGATTATTGCCTTGGAGCTGGATCGCTCGAGCTTGTCATTGATGGCATCAAACACACTGTCGGTGGAAACTACAAGACCAAAGACGGATCTGCTCGCATCTTGGCCTTCAATACCTTCTACCAATGCAGCCGAAAGTGGTTCGACTTTGATGTCATTCCTTCCGACGCCGTCAGTCTTCGCAGTGGACGCCGCTTGAACAATGACAACGTTTTCGATGTCATTGAAGGTATCAAGGATACAATGATTGACCATGATGTTTGCGAACAATGGATCCAAGATCGCAAGACTCTTGGTGATTTGTACCGCCAAGCTGGTCACTATTCTACCGTTATCATTCAGTCCGAGGATATCACTCTGCATTTGGAATATAAGCAGGAAAATGAGCGCTGCAATGCCCATTCTGTTGACGTTTGGATCTCATCCGTCAGTGAATCCCTAATCAATGAAAAGTGGGAAGGCATCATTGGTGAAACCAAGAATCTCGATTATGCGCCGAACGGTAAGCACACAATGACTGACCGATTGGAGGCATTGAAACATGCCTCGGATGAGGACTATGAAGTCAACGCCTCATTCTCCAATAAGTGCAAGGGTTGCAGTGGTCTCCGTGACTAATAAATGGGCCTTTCGTGTAGCGGTCTTCGCCAACCCATAAATATGATATAAAATAGTTGAATATGAGTTTGCATGAGGTGCCGTTTGATGTTCAATTTCGTGGTGGGTTCAGAGTTCAAAAGACACTGCACAACAACAACAAGTCCATCCATGTGGGACGCTGCTAGGAAGGATTTGCACTCCACGCGACAGTTCTGAATATCAAGACGCCGCCGTCTGTGAGTCAAGCTGTCGAAGAAGCAAAGAGTCGTCCACTTGACCTGCCGATGCAGAAGTTGATGTACTTGCTCCCAAGGCTCTTGCCCTGAGGAGGTCGGGTCGACGACGTTCTTGTTGTTTAATGATGGCTCAACTGCATTATTGTGAGTTGTGTTCGACATGATGAGTGAGTATCACACCTGAGCTGATAGTTTCATATTATCCTTCCATATATACTGACCTTACTTGTGAGCAAACTTCTACAAAGCAGCGCTAATGAGCGTATAACTAAAAGGGAAGAGGTGTTGTGACTAGATGAGAGCGTCGAGAGCTCATGCTAGCTGGGCGACCGCTCTTGTTTGGGTTCATTCACGGAGATGTACTACTATATCGTAATACTACAACTAGAGTGCGTATTATGTAGTAGTGCTTAGTGTAGCGTCAAGCACTCTTCTCTCTCTCTCTCTCTCTCTCTCTCTCCTCACGTACACAGCTTTATACTCAGTCGCTCGGGACTTCAAAACTTCGTGATAATAATTTGATACTGCATCGGGTTCCCAAATCTCACACCGACCTCTGTACAAGACTGCCTGACTCCTGCTACTAGTAGTAGGCCTACTGCTATCCTGATTCTTCGCGCCTGCATGGTCAGCTTTGTATCGTCTCAATGATGAGAGATCTCAAACTTGGTTCACCAATTTCTTGACTGGGAGGGTTAATAATAATATGTCCATCTCTGTTGTTGGGTGGATTGGGGCACGTGTGCCCTTCTTTTTTGCCTTGCCAAGCAACTGAGTGACACCATCATCCACCACGATTACTATCTACAAGAACAGAAGCAACATAACGGAGCAGAGGCAAGAAGAACAACAGAAACGGTAGTGCAAGATTTGAACAGTCCTTGTGTTAAAAATAGTGATGGTTCAAATCGTGGCTGGCAATAAGGTCATGGAGGTTCCTCTTGCCAATCCCCTGCTGATCCATGGTCGTTTGGTTTCTGGTGGCGTGAAAGTTAGTTATACACACCCTAGTATTCGTAGTAGTAGCTCCTCCCCAAGGTGTGATGTATTGCCGCCAGTGACTTCACAGCATCTTTGGTGGATGGAAGGACCACACAAGATGCACATTCTCTCAATCGAATAGTGAGGAACAGCTGCAGGGGTGTTGTATTGAAATATTCTAGACCCAGTCAGCGCCTAGACCAACTGGCGCGCCTATAAATAGCGAGTTTTGAGAATGATGTGCATTTAGAAATATGTGATTATGTAGTATACAAGCCAAATAGCAAAGGACTGCTGAAAGACGAGGGCGTCGAGAGCTGGGCATTGACTTGTCTTGTATGGACTCGTTCATGATGTATTTCATGTAGATTGCGGACGGAGTGAGTGCCGGCGGTGCTGTTTCTTGCTTTGGTTCTCTTGCACGATGGCGCATCTAGTACATCGATTTTTATGTGGATAGGAGCGCCAAAAGCGTCGAAAGCCCTTCAACGGCTTCCGCTTCTTTGGATTGCTGCATGATGCGGCGAATGCGACTCGAGTTCCCATTGATGGGGTTGTAGTAGTATTGTGTGAGCCAGTTCTTGTTGCAAACCATGATTTTTGTCACTTCCGTCTGCTGACCTGCAATCAGCGCGCTGGAACCCACAGCAATCAGAGACGAGACCTGCTCGACATCATAGAACTTGTTGGCACTACCTAACAACAACGAATGCCCATCTTCAACGGGAAAGATTGTTTTGCCAAGGAGAGCATCGTCGTCGAAATCCGCGTACGCCATTTTGAAGATGGCATCTTGGCGGGCTTTCGGGAGACGATGAGCGTTCTTGAAATCAACCAACTCATCGACGATGATGTCCACTCCGCAACTAACGGTTCCACAACGAAGAAAATACGACAACTTGCAGACATCGTAGGGAGGAATCGATGTTTTGACACTGCTAGTTACCTTGAGCTTGTGCTGTTGGCCGATGGCAAGCATTCTGTAACTTTTTCGGTTGATGAATCGATAGTCTGACAACTTTTTATGAGAGAGGATTCGGAATCTCATCACTGTTTCGACACGACTACGTAGGAACACACTGAATTGGTACAAGGCCTTGTTTCAGTCAAGATCGCGACTTCAGTCGCTCAGACTCCACAACTCGTGATTACTGCACAGATGCACAAATCTCACTCCCTAAACACGACTACTTTCCCTGACTACAGCTCTATCCAGGGATAACGAAGTCTCAGGAATAGGCCCTTGCAGAAACCCAGGGTTGCGATGACCTCTTCAGTCGCTCGAATCTTTCGTCCAATGTTCCATGTCGTGTGATTGATGCTGCTGGCACCACTTTAGCCGAACTTCCTTGATTGTGTGAAGCTCTGATATCCATGATTCAAGTCACGACCAAGTCATACGGATCGCGTACTGGGTTAGAGAGACACCCCTGTGAAGGTCATACTCGTAAGAAACATGCAAACTTGTTGAGGACGTGACGGTCAACCGTTTTCCGGCCAACAACTCTACCATGCTAGAAATGATTGGAACTCCAATAGACATAATGAATACTCACCATATTGTTAAAGTCCTCATAGTTTGGAATAGGTGTGATTTGAAGTACGCTTGATCTTGGTTCCTTCACTGCATAAAATAAACAGGGCAGGCAGAATTGAGAATTGTAGAAGCTTGCGGGCCGCACGGGATTCTTCATGCCGCTACTAGTACACTGGAGCACTGAACCTTCTGACTTCGCAGAACTTCTAGTCGCTCGAGGCTCAGCACAACAGGGCGAGACCTGAAGAGAGAATACCATCATTGCTGTCGGAGATCCCTACCTCCAACCTGCAGCTATTCGAGAGGACCCGACATCTTGGCTATGGCAGAGTCTAGACCAGCAACAGACTCAGCCATTTACGTTGGCATTCGACGTATCTCTGCGGTTACCAGAGTTTCCTTTGAAGGCGAAGTCACAACTGCACCACAGTTCTCGTACAGGGATGGCAAACCAAGGCAGCTCCAAGTGACCGACTCGACATGGGACACTTTGGTATATGTGTTCGATCAACTGCAAAAGAGACGTTTGAAGAAGCAGTGCCGAAGTTTCCTATGTTTTCTGGTAACGTGGTACTTGTGCTCATGCTCCTTGCTCCCATTTCTGACGCTACTCGGAGCGTACCTCTCATACCATACTCCCTGGTTGATGGTGTTCGTGATAGCCGTCATGCTCGTCTGTGGTACGCTGAAGAAACAACGGGCTGACGACTTGTTGGGAGAGACTAATCTTCGCCAGCTCTTTCAGAGGGATGGATACCACTTGTCAGTTCCGCACGGACGACGACGAACCAAGTGCCCATGCTCTGCTCGCGACGTCTCACTCAGATTTGAACGAATTGAGTCGATTGCATGACTATTTCCGGAAGGGATGGACGATTGGTTGGAACCTGGAGGTCTATTTGTTTCACTACATGTTTTCAATATGTAGTCTCGTGGAAACAACCTTACTAGTACATAGAACTACTTTTTCCAATCCCTCAAGTTAGTATATAGCATTCAATCTTGTAAAACAGTGCTCCCCGTATTTCACAGGCAAATCTAGATCCATCAGCGATAATGATGGCGTCATCTTCGTTGCGCTCGAACCAAGCCAAGTCGTCACTCGATCCTCTGCTGTGGAAGAGTAAACACACATCAAAGGCGCCTTAGGCGCCTCCTCAGGCTTCCGTGGGAGTCAGTCACTACTTGGCTTCCGCCTGACGACGAGCCTACGAATCCATGCTGCGATCCTACTCCAGCCCCTACTTCTGATCCTAGGACTTCCCTCCTCGAGCCTTAAAACTCTAAAAGTCTATTTTCACACACACACAATACACAATACATCGACAGCACAACTAGTTGTATCGGTATTGCTGTGGTGGTCTAAAGTACGAACAGCCAGTTTTGTGCTCTTAGCGGGCTGTTTGCTTCGCTATCCAATGGTTGAACCCGCGCCACGTTGCTCGTTCGGAGGAACTCTCTAGAAGCTGAGGTGTGATGGATAGTCTGCCTGAGCTAGAATGTCATACCACGAAACAAAACCGCGACCAAATTCGAAAATGCAAACTTGATCATCACGCCATCAAGATATTTGCGAAACACACAAGGCAAGTCTCACCAACAAGTAGTGCTGATCACACCACAGCCTTGAAAATGAACGACGAAACAACTCCTTTCGTCCCTGAAACAGTCGGACCATGGGTCGATGAAGATCGAAGCCACTCAGATCCACTTCCCCTGTGTTCAGAACACGATGATCGGCCGGTTGTCAGAGACTTGATCAAAGAACATTGGAAATCCATCAATAAAGTCCGACACAATCTTCGAGACGACCCCCTCTACGTCCCTACCAAACACGATGATTTATGGATTCTACGTTTCGTTCTGAGCCGTAAAAGCACCGAGAAGGCTACAAAAGCAGCAAAGGGCGCGCTAATGTACCGAAAAGCCAAGAAACTGGACGAGAAGGATATCCGTGCGGAATGGCCTGATCGAACCTGTCGCAACGAGCCAGTCGCCAAATACCTCAACTGTGTTCAAGACACCGATACAGCTTTGGTCTTCTCCCTTCCGCATTACAATCGAGAAGTCGTGGGATGGGTCCAATTTGCCAACTTCAATCAAAATCGCCTCGTGCAAGAGTTGACGCGCGAGGAATGGCCGTTTTGGTATTTTGCCGAATGGACCTTTCAAATGGCCGACAGCATTACTCGACGCACAGGCCGTCTTACAAAGTCGGTTCGCATTGTCGATCTCCAAGGCGTGGAACGCAAGAACTGCAATCGCGAGTGCATTACTCGCGATGCCGAAGCGTCCATGGAATTTGAAGATTTTTATCCGCAGTTACTGCGTGCCATGTACATTTTGAATGCTCCTAGGTTTGTCCAAACCATGTTTCGGTTCTTTCGGCCGCTGACACCGAAACGATTTGTGGAGAAATTCAACTTTATTGATCCTATGAAATACCCCAAAGATGCAGAACTGCTGTTGAAACATATGTCGCAGGAGCACCTGCCGAAAAGATATGGAGGTCAGTTGGAAGGACGTGCATATCCTAACCAGATTATCGTTACAGATTAAGCTAAAGAAATATCGTGTGTATGACTAGCAATATATACTTTTTGATCTAAGTTGTGCACTTGTGAGAAGAATGCACCTGGCCTGAAGCCGCTAGGTATCCAGTACAGGGCCTCTCTGAGAGAGCATTAGCTGTTGAATCACTCTAAAAGAACCGCTCGGTCATCAGATGTTGCAGGTGTCCAACAAACACCATTCTTTTTCGTCGACGAAATTATTATTTTCCGAGCACGGACTGATTCTTGGTTGCAAGTTCAGTGCACAAACTTCTTGAGGAATTGTCCCTACCAGCTCTGCCAATCTCAAATCGAGAGATTTAAGAGCTGTCAAGGAACCAATTTCACTCGGGAAAGTTCCGCCGAGTTTGGAGTTGTGACTGAGATTCAGTCTGGTTAACTTCGTCAGGCGACCAACCTCTGACGGGATGGTGCCTTGCAGATTCAAGTTGTAGAGGTAAGCACAGACCAGATCCGACAGCAGTCCAATTTCGGTTGGAATTGTTGCTGTCATTTCGGGCATACCAATGAGAACTAGCGTCTGAAGATCGCTCAGGTGACCGATTGTTGGTAGGGTTCCTGTCAGATCGACGCCGTTGATATATATTGACGTCAGATTGGTGGCTACAGTAACTACTTCGGGGAAAGGGGCGGGATCAACTCCATACACTTCAAGATCCAAAAATTGAAGTCTCGTCAGTGCAACCAGGTTCATTGGAATCGTCCCGGTGATACCACTCAAGGTGCCGAGGTTGAGGCGGCGCAACCGAACAAGGTTTCCAAGTTCGGTGGGCAACGTGCCTGTGAAGTAATTCGACGCCAAATAGAGTTCCTCTGTGGATGAGTTGTGGGTATTAGTTGACAATCTACGGTACGAACCCGACCCATTGAATGTCTTGTATAGATATGTTGAGAATCATGAATTTGACACCGCAACTTACCTAGCTTGATCATATTTCCAATCTCGGACGGAATAGACCCTCGTAAAGGTGTAGATCCCAGCGAAAAGCTCGTCAGCTCTTTCAACATACCAATCTCAGAAGGAAGCTCCGAATGAATCCAAGTAGTCTGGAAATCAAGGGTCCTCAGGTTCACCAAAAGGCCAACCTCAGTAGGAAGCGACCCTAAAACAGGGTTCAACGAAATATCCAATCCTCTCAAGTTGCTCAACAAACCGACTTCCGTCGGCAAGAAGCCTTGAACCTTGTTGTTCTTCAGTGACAGCGTGAGAGATCCTTCCGGCGTGCACTCTATTCCATACCAAGCGCCGCTACAGGGCGATGATCCCTTCAGCCAATTCGTGTCAACTCTCCAGTGCGTTCCTTTGAGAGCGAAGTATAGAGTTGACATTGCGAAGAACATAACAGGGTCATCAACAACGTCCTCCCCATAATTGACTTGAGAGACAGCTAAAGCTACTATAGCTTTGTGAGCAGCGTCGCATTCTTGTGCAGTGTCCGCAGAAAGAAAGTCAGAATATGCAGCGGCAAGCTCATGGTGTCTGTCAGTAGCACAATCTGGCACGACGAGCCCACTATCTTCACAGTCAGCCAACGCATTTCGGTCCAATTTGCACTTCTCGTGTGTATCAGCTCCATCATCGAGAGCCATTGGCGAGGCCGTTGGCAAAGAAGTGCCAGCTCGGTTGACAAACGCGACAGATCCTCCAGCAATTCCAGCAATTGCAACAGCAAAAATGATAGCAACTATAATGTAGCATGCGTTCTCGAATTTAGGGCGACGCGGCTCTTCGTTTGTGGCATAGTAGGTCGTATCGTCCATGGTGGGAATCGCAACAGAATTTACAACCGTTTGATGCTGAACCACGGCAGTTATTGTGCTCTCGGATTCGTCATTCAGACCTAGTTCCTGGATGCGGGCTAGTGCAGTTCGTATGCTGATTCTTCGAGGCTCGGGATGATTGTCACTAGTTTGGAAACCATTTTCAGGGTTTTGGGCTGATAGAGAACAAGGGGTTGCTGTCCCCCGCGTTTTCGTCAACTCGCGTTGAATACGATCATCAGCTGAAGTTGCTTCGTCAAGACCTTCGCAAGATCCCACCAAGGATTCAATCACTTTTGGAAATTCATCTTGAAATCGACCTTCATGCGCACTGCTCCTCTTGATGGCAGCCTTTTCATGTTCCATCGTACTCGTAGGCTCAAGCGTAGCAGGTGGCATCGGTTGTCAACTGTGATCGAGTGAGGAAGAAACAATCGCTATTATGACTGTGGTGCTCAGAATTATTTATGCGAGTACTGAAGTTTGGTAGTGAATTAGACAGAATTTTGTCGCGGTCACAGAACTATCATATTTCACGTATGGACCACCATGCGTTGAATCTTGATTTGATAAGCAAATAGTAGAGCCAGAAAGATTCTCAAGACCAAGGATTGTTATCAAAACCGCGTTGAGTTCAAGTTGGAATGACCAATGAGTCTTCATTATTTGGCTACGTATGCCATAATTCCATCGCAATTTGTAAACTTCAGAAATTTGGCTACCTTACTTGCACCTATACTGTACATGAACGTTGCTTGTTGTATGGACATGTGAGAGAGATCGAGCCCGCTCGACAGAGTTCTTTTACGACCGGTTGGCGCGACAGTCAAGAATTTCAACCATGACGTTCGTCTGCGAGAGATCAACGTACTTGCAATCTCCGATGCCGGGTACTGCCTCTTTCTCCTTTTGCAAGGCCGCGTGATACGATACTGCTGTCTCTGCCAGGCTTGTCGGCAGTTGCTAAAACAAACCCTTTCTGAAAGGTGATTGCTGGTTGGTTTCATTGTGGAGAACTAGCTTGATTGCTGGATTGGAGATTCTAGAGAACACAACGTCCCATAATGATGCCTCTCAGTGCCGGTGGCATCCTGGAGGCGCGGCTCAGTAGGCCATACAGTCCCTATGGATGTGAGAGCACAGCATCCGCCTGGCGGAAGCAGAAGACAAACCCACCGGGATAATAGCTAGTTCTTCACGTTTCCTGCTCTTGCGCTCTGTTGCATGCAGTCATGGGAAACGCCGCGCATGGGACATCATTCCTCTCAAACTCGCAAGCTGGAAACATGCTGCCCCTTCTTCACTCTGCTGGCGACTGTGTGCCACTTGGTGGTGTCATGTCCAGGCTAGGCGAGCTGGGGCATGTTGATTCCTGTTGGTGCAATGCGACCCCCAGTAAGAACAAACTCAAGACTCGTGCCCTCCATGGTGGTTGCCTCGCGGAGATGTCTCCCACGCCGAAGATACCAACGATTGATACACCTGCTGTGACGACGGCGCGGGGTTCACAGGTATCGAGAAACAGCTACAAAGCAAACTCGATCAACCGAAGGACAGTTTGCACTGAACGAAGAGGGGGTCTGAAGGCCTCTTGGTAAGTATCTGGAGAAGCAAATTGCTATCATGAAGACGATACAAAAAGAAGCAGTAACTGCTGGAAGAAAGCGATCAAAGTAGCTAACAGTGAAAGCGATATGCTGTTATAGCTAGCCTAAAGCTCAGACCCGAAAAGCAAGTGCATTAGATGGGTGCCGGGGATTCTTCTGTGTCGTAGTAGTGTCCAAGGCTTCAGAATACTATCTAACGCACCAGTCGTGGGTCGTGCTTCATCTGCACTTCTTTCTTTTCGGATTGCTCGTAAATTCAAACTCTATTCCATTGATAAAACCAAGGCCGAGATTAGCAGAGCTAGTATAGTGTCAAACAAGAATACGATCAGTTGACAGACCCGTTTACGCATCTATAGCGTACCCTCGCAAGCATGCACGCTATAGCAGAGACTGCAAGTGTCTGCTAGCTTTTGACGCTCTCAACACTCCAGTCCAGTGCACAGTACTGTGTTCACGATGAAATACTGGGTACCGTACATCGTTCACTGAATGAATAATCCAAGCCTATCATTACACTCTGAGCTCCTTGACCACTGGCTACCATTCCTTGGCATCAGCAGACACCTGAACGATCGAACGAGTGTATCGGTTTGACAGAGTTACTAATGGCTCCACATACATGGCTCTTATTTCTATTACTGGGGCAGATCAGTCTCGTCGCCGCAGCCGATTCTTCTCCGTTTCATCACTTTCGGCATCTCCCCGCGCCAACGGTAGTCGCTGCGTCGAAAGATCTTAATCTGAGAGAATTGGATACTCCGCGCGTATTAACTGGTCTTGTCTCGGACAAGTTCCCACTTGACACTGTCATATCGTCTGTCAAAGACTATGCCAAAGGATCATCCGCATCTATCAAGGTTGATATCATTCCACTTTCCTACTCGGAAGCACCGACGAAACTTTCCAATGGCACTCTCATTTCACCAGCAAAACTCACGGTGCCGCTCAGTGACGTCTTGTCTCCGTTTACGAAACAAGATCGTGGATACAATGCCTACGTTCGTCTCCTCAACCTTCAGTCCCATCCACAGTTATCCTCCCGTCTCCCTCTTGCTCGAGCGTTGCACCTTGCGGGTCCTCGCCTCATGTCGGCAAACCTCTGGTTGGGAGATGGCAGCATACGGTCAGCGGTCCACTACGATGGACAAGACAATCTGTTGCTCCAGCTCTCGGGCCAAAAGACGGTACTACTCATTCCGCCAGAGCTCGAACCGCAGATGAAGTATCAAGAACGACAAGAGAGTGAATTTATATTCAACGAAGCTACAGGACAGTTTGTGGAGGACTCGCTTCAGCCAACTGGTCGGATCATTGAAAATCATGGGTTGTTTGATCCGTTCATAGATACTAGGGAAGCTTCGTCTCGGTCGCATCAATCAACAATTCTCGACGGCACTCGGGCGATGTTGTGCACGCTTAGACCCGGCGAGGCGCTCTTTTTGCCCGCACTTTGGGCACACGCCGTTGTTAGTTCCTCGAGAGAAGAAGGCGAAGTGCTGAATATTGCAGTGAATCTTTGGTTTGTACAGCACTCCTTTTCTCACCTCTCTGCCATGTCAAGGCATCCAGCATGGGCTGCCGGTCAGTTTATCTTGGGCAATGACTTGCTTCAGCAGGACCGCCATGCAGAGGCAGAAACTGCCTTTCGCAGGGCGCTCGAGCTTCGACCACTTTACTTTGATGCCGCGCACAATCTAGCATCCGCCATGGAGGGACAAGGAAACTCTGTGGGCGCCAAACGACAGTACCGCCAAGCCGTTGGAATGCGTCGATCGGTACAAGAGGGCGTCCGATGCTTGTGCAATTTGGGTGTCACAGCCAAGCGAGCCGGTGATTTTGAGGAAGCACAAGCTGTCTACGAAGAGGTAATTCGCCTTGATCCAAGCTCGGGGAGGGGGTGGACGTTTCTGGGGAATGTGTTGGCCCTCCGGAACGACCTCGTCAAGGCCGAAGAAGCCTTGATGACTGCAGTACGCATATTGACGCCTAACGGACCGGATGCGGCGAATGCTCTGAATTCGTGGGGTGTTGTGCTCGAGCAACTTGGCAGAAAGAACGATGCAGTAGCTGCGTATCAGCAGGCTCTTGAGGTCGATCCAACTTCCTTGAAGGCACGAAACAACTTACAGAGTCTTGTGCACGGCTCAGAATTGTGATCACAGAGATATGATGGACGTTCATGGGCGGCTCTCGCATGTCTCCTTGTCGAACGTCCGCCTGGTCAAGAACCGAGGAGGGACGGTCCGACCAGCAGTATCACTCGATCTTGCCATTCCCCCGCATCCCGCTCTTCTCGTTGTCATGATGGATCTCCATGCCCTAAAGCAGATTGCCGCTTGGTCAGTTATGCTGGCAAACGAAGCACAAGTTGCATACAGACACTTCTCCTGCTTCGTTGACCTTGATGATTTGAGTACTCTAGGTTCCTTTTTGGGGCCGAGTAATCAAACCAAGCAGAGTATGAAAGCTGCGAAGGGTAAGAAGGCCAAGGAAATCAACAATAAAGCCTGTTCTGATGATCCAAGTGGCGGGCTACATGGAGCACGCACTCGAGCAATCATAATAGATACTTTGGCTACAAGTATGCGCCGTCGAAGAGGCCGACCCTACCAAAGTCTTGTGAGGCGACCATTGCAAAGACTTGATGGCGATCGGCGAAGAGCGCTATCAGGACCCGATTTCTACTACAACAGCTGCATCGGTTTGAGTATTGCGTATCCTTTATTTAGTCTAGCTACTGAAACCGGCAACCGCGCCATTTTTGATCTGATGGTGGTCATGCGGATTCACCGTGTCCTGGGCTTCGGTAACGCGCTTCGGTTGTTGTTAGGACACTCGGAAGATGTTGTTTTACTGGAGTCATGAGAACTTGCTCTCGTCAACGAGGATTCGAATACTCTACTTGACGGTCCTGGTCTTGTGGCAGATTGTGCTCTTAGCTACATTGGCGAGCAACTCAAACAACTTGCTCGAGATATTACGTATGATCAGCGGGCCTCTAGTAGCTATTGATGTAGTAGCTATTGGTGCACATGTAGC
>JAVCKV010427077.1:0-11087 GCA_032274145.1 Herpochondria borealis | reverse complement strand
GTAGTGAGTAATATTCAGAACGCACTTGGTATTGATGTGAGAAAATTTAAGGATTATCTCCTTGTGATGGGATCTCCTCTTTCGGAAAAGGCTGGAAAAAAAGAAGGTGGATATCTTGATAGTGTCAGGTTTCAAGGAGGGTGCAAAGAAGTGAACGTCTCGGAATACAGCTTTAAGTATCAATTTACCAAATTTGGAGGCACCAAACATGCAAAAGTTTACACTAATTCAAAAATTGGGGGACTTAAAGAAGGAGAAGGCTATCGAGTTTTAGGACAAGTTCCCAAAGAGCATAAAGGATCAATTGAATTTAAACTTTTCTTCACCACTTGGAATTCTAAAGCTCAGGTTGATTTCAATTTTTTAGGTAGAAAAAAAGATCCTGCAAGTGTCGGTCACCTTGTGCCTAAAGCTGGTAAGGAGAAAGGCGGGTATGTAATAAATTTTGTGGTTGAGAAACCGGAACCGGGAGCAGATTTTGAAATCATCTTACGCTCCAATGGACCTGTTAAAGGTGGTTTTAATTATGGATTGGCGTTAAATGGCGTCTTTGTGAAACGAGAATGATATTGAACTCAAAAAAGCGCGATTCCATATTGTCTCTAATCAAGGAGGCAGGACGTTTTCAATTGAAACACTTTAGGTCTGTCTCCGAAGGTGCAGTCGACATGAAGGCTGTAAGAGAGACTGTATCTTTTGTTGATGTGGAGACTGAGGCCATTCTATCAAAAGGGTTAAAGGATATTTTACCAGAAGCTGGCTTCTATGGTGAAGAATCGGGAAAGTCAGGGAATCAAGACTTAGTTTGGATAGTAGACCCTCTTGACGGAACCACTAACTTTTTGAGCGGTTCTGATCATTTTTCTATTTCAGTGAGTTTAGTTGAAAATGGAAAACCAATTTTTGGAGTGGTTTATCAACCGTATATTGATGAAGACATTATAGCGGTTAAAGGAGAAGGAGTATTTGTTTCCGGAAAGCTCCAGAGAATTGCCTTTCCAGAGTTAAACGCTTCGGACGCACTATTTGTGACAGGCTTCCCATATCGCTCCGATGATCTCTGTGATAGCTTTTTTAGAGCAGCTCCACGTATCCTCAAACTAGGGCGAGGGATACGTCGATCTGGAAGTGCCGCTCTTGACTTAGCTCATCTTGGTTGTGGATGGTTTCAGGGCTTTTGGGAATCTGACCTGCAGCCTTATGATGCTGCTGCTGCTTTGCTTGTGATGAGTGAAAACGGTATCGTGGCTACAAACCACAAAGGTGAACCTTATAATATTTTTAGTGACCGTATTCTGGTTGCGGCGTTCCCGAATGTTCATCAGCCATTGTTGGAGATCGTTCAGGAGAGTTATGCCGATGCTCTAGGGGAATAAAAAAGGGAGCAAGCTTGCTCCCTTAGAAATGATTTGAGGATTTTATTTATTTTTGTCGTCTTTGGATTCTTCTTTTGACTCAGATTGCCCGTTGATCAAATCGGTGATAAGGAAAGTTTTGTTTTCCTGATAATGCTTAATGCAAAGACCTCCAACAAATCCTAAAATACAAAGAAAGATAAAGAGGATGGTAACCAAGGCGTTTGACTTGTTTTGAGCGGCAATACGCTGTGCTCGCCTTGGGGGTGGTTTCTGCGCGGATGAGCTCTTTTTGCGACGGGGTGCAGAATCATCATCTTCGTCATCATCGTCATCCTCGTCAGTTTCGAGAATACGTGAAGCTCTTGAAGATGAGCTACGCTTTGCTTTTCGTTTACCTTTGTCTTCCTTGCCTTCGTCTTCGTCTTCGTCCTCTTCAAGCTCGATATCGCCGTCGTTATTCTTCGCCTCCTTTGAGGATTCACGTTTATCACGACGTTTGCTGCGATTCTCTTTAGATGGAGGAAGAAGGGGCTGTTGTTCGGACTCAAAATCCTCCTCCTCTGCTAGTTCTTCGTATTCTTCGTCAGTGAAGGAAAATTCTACATCGACGTCTCCCAACTTGAAATCAAGGTCCTGATTGACGTCAATTTTTTTAAAGCGTTGTTCCTCTAATTTTACGCCGTTTGTCGAGTTATTGTCTTCGAGTATGAATCCTCCCTCCACCCTACGAATAACACAGTGGAGTGAAGATGTAGATGGATCGGAAAGTAGGATGTCGCTGTTGGCAGCTCGTCCAATTTTGATTGCGTCGCGATCGAGTTTTACCTTGTATGGTTGTGGTTTTTTTCCTGGTTCAGAAATAAGAATTCTAGGCATGATGCTAAATGATTTTTGTTAAGTGAAGTTAGACATGTTTCGGCTATCCTGAGAAGGAAAATTTTTCCACATGCGGTTGTCAGCTGTTTAGCTCGGTTACAGATTACCGGTCAGCCAGAGAATGAGCAGAGATAGTGAAATGGTAGCAATAAATGCGATAACAATGATGATGAAAGCTACAGAGCCAGAACCTTCATTCTCGTCGTCATTATCTTCAGTCACCTCACCTTCATCATCTTCTCCATCCTGAGGAGACTCTCTTGGGCGTTTTTTCTCTTTCTTCTTCTTTTTCTTTTCTTGCTCGGAGGTGAACTCACCTTCTTCATCTAGGACGTCACAGTCTTCGTCAGTGTAGCTAAAGTCTACCGGAACGTCTCCGAGCTTAAAATTGGTGTCTAAGTTAAGGTCTATCTTAACATAGCGTTGTCCGTCGATTTTTGAACCGTTTGTAGAACCGAGGTCATCAAGCACATAACCGCCTTGAACACGCCTGAGTTCTGCGTGATGAGAAGAAACTGAAACATCGCCGACAACTAGGTCATTTGAGTCCTTTCTTCCTAAAGTTATTTTGTCGCGGGTTATCTTTATGCTGTATGTCTTACTTTTCTTTCCAGGTTCGCTAATTTTGATTTTTGGCATTATAGAACGTATTTTGTTGTCCTTATTGAAGCCTTAAACATGAGTTCTGCAAAGTAAAAAAGGGTTAAATGGGTAGTAAAACTAGACGGAGTGGCTGGTCTTACAGGTGGAGTTGCTCAAGAGAGCGAAAAATAGTTGTCGAAGTTACGGCTAGTGGTAATGGCAAGTTCTTCAAAAGATCTGTCCAATCGGCGAGCTATTTCCTTCCCAGTTTTTGCGAGTGAAGAGGGATGATGCCAAGGGGATTCAGAATTTTCACGAAAGGTTTCCGGGGGCAACATATCAGGTGCATCGGTTTCGAGCATTAAATTATCATTGGGCACCATTTTATATAGATCTAGTATCGAGGCTTTTCTTTCGGACAAAAAATAGCCTCCTAGTGAAAAGTAGACTCGAAAATCTAGTAATTGCTCTAAAATTTCGCAGCTTCCGCCAAATCCGTGAATGTGAACGCCTCTTTCAGGAAGTGGGTTGTTTGCAAGAATTTCGATAAGCGAACCCCAAGCTTGAAGGCAATGTATAGAAATGGGGAAGTTGTTTTCGGCTGCTAGACACAGTTGTTTTTCAAAGCACTTTTTCTGCTTATTCAAATCGTGGTTTTTTACCCACTTGTCTAGGCCCACCTCACCTATAGCAAATTTATGCGAAAATGTGAGCTGGCGCAGCTTATCGAACCAAGAATCGCTTGCTTGATTAACCTTCCATGGGTGTAGACCAAGAGCTGGCGTCACGAAATCAGGGAATTTTTCTGCGAGATCGAGGACAACTAACCAATCCTCCTCACTAGTGCCGTTTACTACGCATTGGACAATGCCCTTCGCTTTCATTTCACTTACTAATTTACTGGGCGTATTTTCAAGCTGAGAAAAATGAAGATGATTGTGGGCATCTTTAAGTGTGAATGTCATTGAGTATTGCTGTAACTCGCTAAAGATAAGAGGCTACGCGCGAAAATTCTTTTTGACTGCAGTCATTCAGAAAAAATGTCTGCACTGGCTCACAGAAAGCAGAAAACCTAGAGCCAGCTGGTTTGTAGGCCAGGTCGTAATGCTGTGAGAGTAGCCCATTAATAAGCTGAAGCCAATCTTGTTCCTTCAAGAAGCCCTGCCACAAAGCCACTGTTTCTTTTCCCCTGTGAGACTCTAAGCGAGCTAGAAGTGAGGCGACCATATCAGGATCTTTCAGCAGGTGGTCATAGTCATGAAGTACAATTTGAACCCGATGGTCGATTGGCATTTCAATTTCGACCACTTCTGCCGCCTTCATGGCTTTCCAAAGTGGAGCAGGGCAGAATATATCACCTATACGACTACTTTCGGACTCTATGTAGATTGGTTTTGCTAAATTTAGTTTGCTAATCGTTTGAGATAGCTGGTTTTCGAAGTGTTTTTGAGACGGTTGTGGACTATCTGGAGCTCTACCGAACAATGAGCCTTTATGGTTCGCTAGTGCTTCCAGGTCAATAACCTGTTTACCTTGATCTGCTAAGGCTGACAAAAGATGCGTTTTCCCAGTGCCCGTGAATCCTGATATCACCCTGAGTTTGAGTTCCGGAGTAGTGAAAAACGTTTCAATGGAGTCTATAACAGTCTTGCGATATCCTTTGTAGCCTCCTTTGAGCAAAGTTACGTCCCAGCCGACACTCTGCAAAACGTGAGCTAAAGACTGAGAACGTTGATTTCCTCGCCAACAATAGGCTAAAATTTTACTGCTAGATTGCTGATCTTTCAGCTGAGTTGATAGCATATTTGCGATATTCGAACAGATGAGAGACGCTCCAACTCTAGAGGCTTGAAAAGCGTTTTCTTTATAGAGGGTCCCGACTTCTTGGCGTTGCTTGTCATCCAAGACAGGCATATTGATCGCGCCAGGTGCGTGATCTTCGGTGAACTCAGATGGAGAGCGGACATCTATGACAAGGTCAAAATCGCAAATATTCACCGGTGCTTGTATGCTTTTGTAGCGCTGCATTCGGGGGGAACATAAGGCTGGACAATAGAGTTGTAAAGTTTATTTCGCCAGTCCTTGACCAAACTGCCATTTGTTGGCTAGCTCACAGCATGGAAATTACGCTTCATTCACCTTTGGATATGCATTTACATCTACGCGATGCTGAGATGCTCAAGCTTGTTACTCCACTAACGACAGAAACGTTTTCAGGGGCGGTGATTATGCCAAACTTAGTGCCTCCTGTGACATCCATCGAAATGCTGTTGGACTACAAGGAGCGGATATTGGCCGCTAGCGAAGGACATTCCTTCGATCCTTACATGGTACTATTTTTTAAGGATTATTCAGAAAAAGAGCTGGCGGCAGCAAAAGAGCACATGATAGGAATGAAGCTTTATCCTGCTGGTGCTACAACAAATAGTGAGGCTGGGGTCGCTCAGATCGACTCTGTGGAACATGTTTTCAAGATGATGGAAGAGATGGAGATTCCACTAATGGTGCATGGAGAAACGCATGGTTTCGTCATGGATAGGGAGGCTGAATTTCTCTGCATATACGAGCACCTTGCCGCGAAGTTCCCCAAGCTTCAAATTACGATGGAGCATATCACGACTGCGAAGGCTGTTGCTCTGCTTGACCGATTTGAGAATCTCCGTGCTACAGTGACGCTACAGCATCTGATCATCACCTTAGATGATGTAGCTGGTGGATTGCTTGATCCTCACCTCTTTTGCAAACCTATTGCAAAACGCCCAGAGGACAGGGATGCTTTACTAGGAGCTGCTCTGGCTGCTCATCCAAGACTTATGTTTGGCAGCGACTCAGCACCGCATCCAATTTCAAAAAAAGAATGCTGTGGCTGTGCAGCGGGAGTGTTTACAGCACCTCTGGCTATAGCGCGGCTTGCCCAACTTTTTGATAAACACGATAAGTTGGATAATCTGCAGGCGTTTCTTTCTGATAATGCTCAGCAGAATTATGGAGTCACTCCGCTGAAAAAACAGGTCAAGGTAAAGAAGGAAGCATTCGAAGTCCCTGCCTTCTATGAAGGACACGGTCATCGTGTAGTACCAATGCATGCAGGTGAAGTTCTCGACTGGCGGGTCAGCGAGATCCTCTAAGGCTAGAGCTGAGATTTTTTAATTCGCTAGGGATCGAAGGTTGCATTTTATAACTTTACCCCTAAAACACTCAACGATGTCAGTTGTAACTAGTTTTAACACGGCAAAGGTGGAGGGGATCGCCCTTGCCAAGGTCGGGAACCCTCAGCGGGGAGAAACCCTGAAGATGTCTAAATCGCTTTGCCGATTCGGTGAAGAAGATTCTGCGGTGCTTACTTTTGCGTTTCTCAAGCCGTTCAAGAACCTTGAACGTTACAGTTTCCACCATCATGCAAATCTCGAACTTAATGAGCTATATGGCTACGTTGATAACGCTTTTCTAAATCGAGAGGATTTTCTGAATCAAGCCCGAAAGACAGCAAGGTTACTTTTCGAGAAATCTCAACATCCCAATATCAAAGCTGGTGACCTCTGTATGGCTTTTATTGAGGGGATTCAAGTGGATGGTGAATCTTGCGATGCTATAAGTGTTGTTAAGTCAGAGAGTCAGGTTCCTTTTTTACAGGTTTTTGATAAAGATGGAGATCTTGAATTAATCACACATAACGGTATTTATCCTGACAAAATTGACAAGGGTGCCTTGATCATAAATCATGATAAATCCGGAGGTTTCCTCGTCTATACTTTTGACAAGGGTGGGGGTGAAACGAATTTTTGGGTGAAAGACTTTCTTGGTGTTAAGAAGCGTCAAGACAGCGAGTATAAGACAAAGCAATACGCTGAAATGTGCAATTCCTTTGTTAAGGAGGGGCTTCCTGAAGATGTTAAAGAAGAGGATCGCTATCGCATTGCTAGTAACGCTATGCAATATTTGGCTGAAAAAGATCAGTTTAATGCTAAACATTTTGAAGAAGAGGCTCTTCGAGACCCTCAAGTTATTGAGCAATTTAATCAATTCAAAGAGGGTTATCAAGATGAGGAGGGAAATGACATTGATGAGAGTTTTCAGATTGAAAAGCAAGTGGCTAAAAAAGTAGGGGGGAAATTCAAACCTGCTATCCGCCTAGACTCAGGTGTTATCATCCGTTTTACACCAGATTTTGTAGACAACGAAGGATCTCTCGAACGGGGTGTTGACGAAAAAAATGGGCGAAAGTTCGTGAAAGTCTATTACGAGGAGGAAATTTAAATGAGTTTTCTGCATGCCATTATAGTGGGAATAGTCCAAGGTTTAGCGGAGTTTTTACCCATTTCTTCCTCAGGGCATATTGTATTGACCCAGTTTCTTTTAGGTATCAGAGAACAGGGGACTCCACCTCCCGATAATATAGCATTTGAGGTGATGCTGCATGTAGGAACAATGGTAAGCGTGTTGGTGTTTTTCAGGAAGCGTCTGTTCGCGTTGACAAAGTCGCTGTGGACATGGTCGATGAAAACCGAGCTGAAGATGATCGTCTGGCTAGCGTTAGCATCCGTTCCCGCAGCTTTGGCCTACAAATTATTTAAAAAGGAATTTAATTCAGCTTATAATGAACCGGTTTTGGTTTCTGCACTGCTTCTGGTTACAGGCGGACTGCTTTTTTTACCTTCATGGATTCGCAAAGTTAAGGAAGGGGATAAACCCATAGGACCATTCCAGGCTGTGATTATGGGGTGTGCTCAGGCCGTTGCAATCTTACCGGGAATCTCTCGATCTGGCTCTACTATTGTCGGAGGTCTTATTTTAGGGTGTAAACCTGAAAAGGTAGCGGAATTTTCTTTTTTGATGTCAATCCCAGCTATCGGAGGAGGCTTCCTTTTTAACCTTCTCGACATAAAGGAGAAGAGTGGTGGGAGTTTAGGGGCGGCGCTGACAGAATGCTTTCAACCGGCTTATCTGGTGGGGGCTGCAGCCGCAGCCGTGGTCGGGTTTTTGGCAATTTATTTGGTGATGGATGCAGTAAAAAAAGGCAAGTTGACTTATTTTGCTTATTATTGTTTTGCGGCCGGAATTTCCGGCATTGTTTATTTCTCACTGGCCAATTAATAAAGATCACCTAAAGTTTTGTTCAAATGAGAATCAACCTACTCTATCTCACATCTGTTTTCTTCATGTTCTGCATGGGTTTCGCTAGTGCGGGGACTAGAGTTGAAGTGGCCGACGGGTTTGATTACCCGGTTGGAAAACCAGATGCTAAGAAATACTATAAAGCTCGTGGTATGCGTCTTAGATCACCAGTCCATTTCGGTGAGGATTGGAATGGAACAGGCGGGGGTAACACAGACCTCAACGACCCTATCTGGGCTTGTGCTAACGGAGTGGTTACTTTCGCCTACGACACAAGAGGAGGCTGGGGAAGGGTAATGATCATTCGACACGCATACAGAGATCTAGAGACAGGGAAAATTAAGTATGTCGATTCACTATACGGGCACCTACGAACAATGAGTGCAAAAGTTGGTGATAAAGTGAAGAGAGGTCAGCAGATTGGCACCATGGGGAACAATAGGGGAATGTATGCGGCACACTTACACTTTGAAATCCGGCATAATATTAATACAGGGATGCAGAGGGAAAGCGTAGGTAGAAATTTACAGAATTGGGCGGACCCGACGAAATTTATCAAAGCTCATCGCAAACTTCGCAGAGAGTGGCGCAAGGTCAAGGTTCCGACTGGGACATATAAAATATACAAAGGTTTCAAAGGGTTGTAAAATGAAGGGTAAGCAATCGTTAGGTTGGACGATAGTGGGGATCGTCATCGCATTCGCAATTTGGTATTTCCAGCAAAAACAGGGAAACGCAATAGATCAAGACGGCCAAGCTCGATATAAAGATTCGCCTGAAAATGCGAGAAGTAACAAAAAGCCCACGCCCCCATCTTCTAGGGATTCCCGACCAAAGCCCAAACCAAAGTCGGGTGGAAACCCTAAAACTCCGACAAAACGGAACCCTATAACGGTTTCTGAAGCAGATACTATGCTGCGAGTGGCGAAGGTCACCGGCAAAGGTTTCACAGTGTTAAAAGGATGTCGCCTGGTAAGTGATCATCGAGGCAATGATGGTGACAGCTTTTTAGTGAAACATCCTAAAGGAGAGACGGAGTTTAGAATATACTACGTCGATACTCCCGAAAGCTCTTACAAGACTTACAGAGATGGGAATAATAATGGGAAACGTCTAGCAGATCAGGGCCGAGCGCTAGGAGGGTTAAGCCGTGATCATACGACTGAGGTCGGTAAAGTAGCAAAAAAATATACGGCGAAACTCTTGAGGGGAAAGCTTTTTACTGTAGTGACGAAATGGGAAGATGTTTATACCCCAGAGAGAAAATATGCTTTTGTTCTGATCGACTTCGACGGAGAGAAGCGATACTTGCATGAAATCCTCGTAGCGAAAGGTTTGGGAAGAATATACACAAGGGGGGCTTCACTTCCTGATGGAACTCAGACAAAAAAGCAGAAGGCACATCTTAGATCAATGGAGAAGGCTGCCAGGGAAGGGAAGGTCGGAGCCTGGAGCATCAAAAAATAAAATTATGTTAGCAAAGAGAATCATACCTTGTCTGGATGTGACTAATGGTCGAGTCGTTAAAGGTACCAATTTTGTAGATTTAATTTAAGCTGGAGATACAGTGGAATTTGCGATTTCCTACAACCAACAGCAGGCTGATGAGCTTGTGTTTCTTTATATAACGGCGTCTTCAGATTAACGGAGCACAAAGGTGGACGTAGTGCGAAAAACTGCTGAAAAATGCTTCATTCCCTTGACTGTTGGAGGAGGGATCCGAAATGTCGAGAACATGAGAACTATGCTTCTTGCCGGAGCTGATAAAGTTGGGATTAATACTGCTGCGATTTATGAACCTGCTCTGGTGAATGCTGGAGCGAAGGCTTTTGGTAGTCAGTGCATTGTCGTGGCCATGGATGCAAAACAAGAAGGAGATGGAAAGTGGGGTTTGTATACCCACGGTGGGCGTAAGCCTGTTGGTAAAGATGCGATTGAGTGGGCTAAAGAGGTCTATGAGCGTGGTGCTGGTGAAATTCTCCTGACCAGTATGGATGCCGATGGCACTAAAAATGGATACGATATTGAGCTAACTGCCGCAGTCAGCGAAGCTGTAGGGATACCTGTTATCGCTAGTGGAGGGGCTGGAAATTTGCAACATATGGTAGATGTGTTGGAAGACGGGAAGGCCGATGCTGTTCTGGCAGCTAGTATATTTCACTTCGGTCAGCATACTGTGCAGGAGGCGAAGGATTACTTCGAGGAGAGGGATATTCCAGTTAGGCCTTATGTTAAATAGATTTTTCGTTGAAGGTTTCTCTTTACATTAAAAGCGAGCAAATTTGTTGACCCAAACAGTTTTTTTAATCACTGTTGCATTATGCGAATGTTTCTCCCGATTTTTACGATTGCTGTGCACCTGCCTATCTTTGCCATGATAGGCAAAGCCCAAGAAATACTTACAGTCGAATCCAAAATGACGGAGGAAGAGAGAAAGGTATTCGACCAACGCTTAACCCAATTAGCAGAGAAACGTGCTCAAGAGAAGCGGGGATACCTAAAGTTAGCGAAACTTGCAACTGAGGAATTGGGTAAAGAAGTGATGAAGGGCAATATCGATTTCGCCATTGATAACATGTATCCTCGATTTAAACGAATTCAGGCTAAATTGAATGGTGGTGAACGAGAATTGAAGAAAAGGCTCGGAATAGTTCCTCAGTTGATGCGCAAGCATGGTGCGGCTCTAAAAGAATTTAAAGTTGGGAAGCCTAAAGATCTTCTATACGTCAATGGGAAAAGGAATCCAAAATTACTCAAGTTACATTACCCTGTTGATTATACCTTTCAAAAACTCGTTGTAGTGCCAGTCACAAAAGTAGTGCAGTTTGGCGTCATTGATAAACAAACAGGTGCCCCTACAAAAATCGAAATGAATTCATTCCTGATTGTAATATATGACAATAATACAGAGAAATGGTCATTTATCGAAGGCTCTGGCATATCTCCGAACGGACTTCGAAATCTTTTCCCCTTTGTTGGTAGGAAGTTTTTGGAATTATTGCCAAAAAACGGGAAGGTGCTGAGTAAATAAATCGAGCATGAGGAAAAAATAATCGTGTTACGCCACTGAAAAATGAAAACATTAACAATTTTACCAATTTTTGCCATTACTATAGTCTCCGGTCTAAATGCCGCAATACTCTCATTTGATGGTGA
>JAVCKV010426966.1:0-12458 GCA_032274145.1 Herpochondria borealis | reverse complement strand
CTGTGCAGTCATCACGGTATGATAGTCTGCGGACTTAGACTTGTCTTGAGAGGTCTAGTGCATGTCGGACCAGAACATCGTGCAGTCTCGAGTGGATATAAGACGAATCCTTTTTGTCCTGAACTTCCAATGAGAACGCTGATGGCTCACAATACAATGGCCATCAATAACCCGAAGGTGGTGAAGTGACTCCATCTCTTCCATGCAGGCATCCGTGGCCAAGCCGATCGCCGACTTGCCGACTTGCTGACTTCTCACCACTCGAGACTTGTCTAGGTAGTGGGCCGTAGTGAGACTAGAGACTGCATCTCGGACCACCACATTGTCATGACCGGGTCTTCTATCCGTGTAACTTCTCGAGTTCTGTACTGTATGCAGGACGAATGGAATAATCTGTTGGTTTCTTTGTCAGACTCTCAATGAGAACGCCGGCTGACTCACACAATCCCATCGCAGTCAAAAACCCCACATCGCCACATCTCGGTGAAGTGACTCCAACTAGAAGCGTCCGTGCAGTCATCAATGGTCAAGCTACGATAGCTTCCCAGCAGATGTGGCCTGGGTCGTGCATCTGGAGAAAAGCCACCACATCAGCACGAGCCAATTGTGTCTTCCATGATTCTGCGTGTATCTTGATATATTCCAGTCGGTACGACGAATCCTTCGTTCTCGATTTGACACATGAAGCGTAAGGCTTAGCCTCATGTACTATCGCCGACCGTTAACTGATGACTGTTCGGTTCTCAGCATCGGCTCCTCTGATCTTTCGAGAGACCACTAAACAGGACGATTGATTGTTTCTGAATCACAGATTTTGGCGTTGTTCTTCATGCGTGCCCACGACCCGATGGTGATGGTTCTTGTATAGAAGTCTATTTTATCAATTGCGCTACTCACTCAATTGCTGCCTCTATGGGAATCTCACAATGAGAGCAACACCATGCTCTATTCACTAGCAGCCAAACAATGCGTGGACGGTATTTACAGTGTGTTCAATCTGGCCTGTTATTTATTGCTGCTGTCGCAAAATAGCTTTCTTGTAGATTTCCCTTTCAAAGGCTTGAGTAGTTCCCTGTTCTCAAACAGAAAGGTCCTCCATGTCAAATAGTCCTCAGGACGAGCGTAGTCAAATGGTGTGTGTCCGCGCTTGTCACCAACAAGGAGAAGAGTTGGGTCTCGCTCGAGAATGAGTTTGGCGAGCTCCAACTGCACATCTTGGCTCCAAAAGATATCATGAAAAGGATTGCGACCGCAGTCATCGCTGATTCGCACCTTGAGCTTAGCCTCTTCCAGGAGGAATGTCCCGAAGTCTACAAACCCTCTGCGACACGCCAGGTGCAAGAGAGACTCCCCAAAACGATTGCAACAGTCCATCGTTTTGCCCCCTTCGTAGAGTGCCTTGATGGTGTCAAGGTCATTGTTGCGAGCAGCTGTGATCACCTCCATATCGTAGGCAGCAATCTGCTCTTCGGTGATCTCGGGAGAGTAGCCGTCAAGCTCCAGACCGGGCTTGACTGTTGGGCGAAACCCATACATGGCCTGAACCAGATCTTTCAAGAAGACGATCGGTTCCGCATTGCTCTTGGGATCGGGCAGCGGCTTTGACTCGATTGGCTCTTTTCGGATTTTTCTGCTCGAGCTGCTTTTCTTGGTCTTCTTCTGTGGCAGCTCTTCAAACAGCTGATCCACCAGTTGATGAGTTGACACCGGTGAGTTGACCTGCGTCATCGTTTTCCTTTTCTTGGTGAGGGGGGAGATTGCGTCTTCTTCAAAGCAGTCAAAATCTAAGAGTAGAGAAATTTCTGTCCAATCAGAGGGCGTTATAGAATCCGTCGCGCAGGTTTTTTCTTCAAAAACCTCCACGCTCATGAAACGAGAAAGATGAGTTTTGGTTTGACTTCAAGCGCAGCAAGCTGTGGAGTTCAAACAATAACGATTGGGAGAAGGGAGAGCAAAGGTATCTGATGAATGACTTCTTCAGATTGTGCGATCAAAGTGTTGAGAGATGAATAATGTATGAACAAAGACACCAGATGGTGAAGTAGTGCGATGATTGTATCGCTGTGGCAGCAAGTGTTCTGCGACTCTGACACAGATTCCTGCTCGGGTCTTGGTTTTGCAAGCTGTCTTTCTGTGTGACTCAATCAAACTGAGAGAATGACTTGCGTGGTCCGATAAGTTCTACACTACTGTTACCTTTTTCTGTACCGTATACTGTCGAAATTTTCTACGTGGTGGTCCAGCCTACACAATCTGATGTCTTGCTTGTTGGTGGGTGGTCCACGCAGCGTTCTTTGCCAGGAAGAGTCACTTACAGATAGGACATGGATAGGAGAATCTTAATACCGTGTATCTGATGGCGAAGTATAGATATAGGTCGTTGTTGTGAGGGGGCGATGTCAGCTTGTATGAATGTAGTTTCCTTGCAGTACATACATAGTATCTAGAAGTTGAGGGGCTATATCTACCACCACGTAGACAATATCTTGTACTGCTCTGAGTAAACCATGACACACCGACAGTACGCCACTACGTGTTGATAGCATACTTCGTACTTATGGAGATTGATTTACACTAGAGGACACAGTCCCGGTACAACAGTAGATGCCTACCTACTCTAGTGCACCAGATATACAGCATACCAGTATGTATTCGAGTATAGTAGTCCCTTGCAGTCCCTTCTCCAACATCCGAATCATCCTCTCTCTCCCCATATTCGACGAAGCTGCTCAGTATCCTCTTCGTAACTAACAAGCATTTGGTATCCAACGGGAGGCGGGGTTTACATAAGTTTCCAAAGTGTTCGTTATTCTGAGGAGAAGCATCGGACCATCCAAGCATAGTTCGTGCGAAATGAGCATTTCTCTCGAAAAGCATCGGACCATCCAAGCATACTTCGTTCGAACTGAGCATCTTCTCTCGCGAACTAGTTCATCCTTCTCTTCCTAGCATTGCATGATAGTGGTGTTAGTAATGACTATCAATGCTTTGTGAAGCAGGCAACATGCCACAAATTGTTGTTGCCGAATCATGCCGTTCGCAGTACATCGCGAGGTTTGACAAGCAGGATGGTTGTGATTGTTGGCCCAACCGTAAAGGCACCCCTTGGTATTCTTCGTACAATACCTTTTCCGCAGTTCGATTACCACGCCCTATCAAGACACGGCCCAAATAGGAACAAGCGTGCTTCAATTGGTCGTCAGTATTCAGGAACAAACACGGTTCTGTTTGTAGAGTGCGATATATCCATGAAGGATTCAATTTGTTCTGATCAATCTGAAGGTCGACGTACAGCAAAAACTCCAGCAAGGAGAGGGATGACCCATTGCTACTTGGTGACATGTCCTTACACCATCTCACTGTACTCTCCATCCACTCCGGAAACTTATACAATCCATGGTCTGGATTGGCATAGTGATAAATTCGATTGTTGCAAATGTCCTTCCCACCAGGTGTGGGTGGAACCCAGAACCCAGGATACATACACTTGACGGACCGGAAAGCGCTACCACGCGGGTTATCCAAACGAGTGGGAATGGTCAGGACATGGCGGCCCTCCCAGGTGTCTCCCCAATCTAGATCTGGAGTAAGCGTCTCCGGCGTACGAGGGGGTTTGTCATCCAGGGCACTCTTGAAACACGTAAAGGGACCACCAAACTCGCACGTGCACAGTTTGTCGGCATACGTGGTATATGCTTGGCGGTATTCCTCCCTCGAGAGAGTGGATTGACGAGGGAGAGTTGCATTGAATTCATTTCCCCAGTCGACACAAGTCATAGGGAGTTGGCACCAACCCATCTTCGTATACAACCCATGCGTCAATATCGTCTACACCAACATCGAGTCCACCAGCAGTCACAGCAGCTAAAAGCGCACCCATATCCAGGCTTACAACGAGGGAGCCCTGGGAAACGAAGCTGCGCAATCTGTTTAAACAGATATATTGATGTGTTCGGGAAGTTGCTTTGGTCCGTCGGGGCCCACCCGTGCATACGTACTACCGCTGCGGACCCAGGGACAGAGCGGGTATGTGTAGTTGAAGCTAGGAACCTGAAAGAGTTACAGATGTGGTCCGCGCGGCAAAGGCGACGGAGCGGGTGGCCACACTAGCCTTGGGTGCAGCAGCACTAGAGACGAGTTATTATTGCTGGGCATTTGGTTCCCTTGTAACTCTGGCATTCTTAAGTAGAATGCCGTCAGGTTGTGCTGCAAGAATCCGCGATCCAACAACAAATATACAGCAAAAGCTATCACAAGAAGCCTCTTGATGGATGCGGGTTATACGGGTGTTATTCACTCATCTTCCAGTACCTCTTGGGCATATCCAAGGCACACATTTTTACTAAACATAGGATCATGCTGCAAATCCTTGTCACCTAGGAGGGGTTGCATTTTAATGACAACATTGTGGGTTATGTAGCAGTAGTAGGACCACTTGTGGGATGAATCCTCTTTAAAATGAATGACCTTATCTGGGTCTTCTGCTTCCGATGTATTATTGTTATAGCACCAAAGGGAGCGGGTACACCTCTACCTCGTGCACCTCTACTTAGTATGGACACAGTCTCCTCGTCTACCCGACCCATGGATTGACAGTCTATTGACCCTATTCAAAGAGTACCCTCCTCGATCTGCTGGGTTTCTCATCGGATGTGGCGGATAGGCGGTTGGCTGTGGTGATTAGTTGCTCCCGCTGTTTAGGGTGACCTCCGACTAAAGTGCCGCTGGCCTACATTGTTGTTCATTCGAGCTGCTATGGGCGACCCTAGAGTGAGCTGTGCACTCTATCTCCGTGGCTTCTTCTTAAGCATACTTTGGCATTTTTCCCAAGGAACTCTCAGCCTTTTACAAAGAAGCATTACAGAGTCTCAAAAGGAGAAACACAGTGCATGCGCTATGACACAATCGATTTTTCAAAGTACTCCAGAGCCGCCGGAACGACTTCGGAGCAGTATTCATGAAACGCCCAGGCACGGTGCAACGCTTTTGCTAGTGGGCTTTGGCCTGGTGCGAGACTTTGATGTTCCAAGCAAACACTGCCACAGGTCGATCGGAGACTATCTCTCCAGTTGGATTGTGTTGGATCCTTGGTAAAGTAGAAGTTGGCGTCCAAATGTCCAGCGTCCAGCAGCGCTTTGACAATGCTGTCCGCCATGGATCGTTTCATATTCGGAACTCGTTCGTTGAGATATTCGGCTGTTACAGGGAGTGACCCGCAAGTACTGTCATCAAATATGACCTTGGAAGAGGCATCGACGCTTTTCATTTCCTCGTAGTCACTCTTGGCTTTGGATGTTGTCCCCTTGTCACGAGGCATGGGTGCCAGATAAATCGGAGGCATGCGCTCCTTCTTCTCAAGTAGTTTGTTACGTAAATCTGGCCCGATGCTCATGACCATGATAAGGGCTGCCTGTGCTACACCCTGTTCTGCCACGTTTGCTGCAAAGTGTCCTCCCGATGACGCGCCAATGGCAATCACGGGAGTAGCACTGTCTTCTGGAAGTAGCTGCTGAAATTCACCTAACGCGGCCTTCAATTTGGGCAGGTCAGGTCCGGCCCAACATCCTGATTTTCGATTCAATGATGTCACAGCCAGTACAGAGTACCCCAACTGCAGCAGCGTTCGAGAAATACGTAGTTCTTCCGACAAGCCTACACACTCCTCACAAGAGGCAGACGGGGAGAAGAATTTCAAAGCACTGTGCGTGCAGGCGTGTAAAATCAGAGCTACACCCTTGTGGCTTTTGTCGAGCGGTAATGAGTAGACAACTTCGGTCGTATTGTCGACGAAGCGCGCGTAGGTACCAAGGACAGGTGGGGCACCATCCAAGACAGGTTTCTCCAGTAGATGAGACAGACCGCCAGTGGTAGTGATTTGAGAAACAATATAAAAGAGGACAAATCCCCACCATGTAACAAAGGAACAAGCAATGACAGCAAAGACTCTGTTTCGTGTTTTCAGTCGTTCTCGTTGCCTGGATTTCATCCACGAGTACATTTGTGCGGAGCTAGTCATTGTTTCAAAGTTTGCTCTTCAGTTGAAAGGAACTGCAATGACTAAACTGATTTTTGTTCTAGGTATCTTCGACTGTCATCCAATGTATGAGTCGTCACAACATCGTGGCTCAACTAGAACAATCTCTTGTAATGCCAAGCAAGACAACAGACAACTCGAAAATGACGCCATGGAATGGCACGCAATCAGTATCCCAAATACCGGTACTGTACTACTGCACGTATGCTACAGTATTTAGTCGTGGATCTATCTTCGCTCCAAATGCATCGCAACTTCTTTCTTCCTCTACTGTATAGATCAGGGAGGACGAGGAGGAACCAAAGACCTAGCTCTAGAATACGATACAACCTTGGGGCATACGTAGTTGATTTGTTGTTGCAGTTGCAGTCTGTTGCTGTTGCAAGCTGACTCATCATACTGAACCGATACTGTTTTCCAAACTATTAGGGTTCTTGCATGGACAGCTTGTTCAAAAATAGCCATACAGGGGATAAGATGACCTGCCGCGAGTTACCTCTGGCTGATCCAGCGCGTATCTTTGACCTGTTTCAAGTTGCAAGCTAGCTGGCAGTCTTCCGAAAGTATGATGGGGATGCATCTACAGTGCCTCTAACCTAATCGTGGAGTCTATCAAGTGACCAACCAGAACCTGCCAGAGCACATACAAGACTAGAGATGGTCACTACGAGCTTTTCTACACTTCTATGTTGCCGTGTCCAGGTACATGATGTGGCGCCATACTACCGGCATAACTGGACCAGCCCATTGCCTCTTGAGATGGTTCCCACCAGCTTTGCTACACTACTCTGTTGCCTTGTGTTGTCGGTGATGTGGCGGCATGTTTGAAATTCTTATCCAGCAAAGCATCTGTAACCTAAAGGAGGATCCCGGGAGGGAGACGGATGCACATGCAGTTGTAGTCACTTTGTTGCTATCTATTTATGGCGAAGATATTCTTTACAGAAAAGGTTTGGTCACCTAGCCATACAAGTCTCCACAACCAGGCAGAAGTAGAGCGTCGGGACTGATTTCTCTACGTAGTCCTTGTGAACTTTTGCACGACACGTGGTAAAAAAATGTGCAGGGACGCCACAAAATTTCAAAAACTCGCCAAGTTTTGGGCGTTCCAACGGAATTTCGAGGGAATTTACAGTGACTTTACCCTGTTGTATGTTTTTGTCGAGGGCTTGATTCAGAGAAAGACCGTCTTGATTTGACCAGATTGATGTTTGTGTTTGTGTCCTTCGCGCACCTCTCAAACAACCTCAACAATACAAAATGGTCCTCGCCAATAATAGCCCCGACACTTTCATACCAGTGGTTAAATCTGCAACATTTAACTCCTAATGGGTTGGTCCGCGGAAAATGTGATAGTCCAGTCTAAGTAGAGGTCGTCCTTTAATGTCTTATAAAAATTGTAAGACCAAGAATTATCCGATTTGAGCAAGGGGCGACACCATTCGAGACTGAAACACTTAGATATAATTCGACATGCCCAAAAAAGACGGTCGGGGAGAAAACCGTGATTGCAAATGTCATTGGGAAGGTTCTCGGGAGTAAATTGATACCAAATATTGTTATAGTCACGCTGTCAAATCACTTCTCAGCGTGATGGAGGGAGGCCGCGGTCATTCAAAAGAAGTGGCAGACAAGGCATTATGGGCCTCTCAACGAAAATCCTTGGGCGTGTTTATCACATATAACGCTGGAACGACCCTGATCCCTCCGATTGCCTGTTGGGTATAACAAACGCTTTCACGCCATCGTCTTATTGAATACTTTGAATCAACAACCTGCTTCGCTTGAATCAATCCCTGCCCCTTGCTGTTATAGAGAAGAACGGAGTTGTCTGATTGTAGTGGTTTTGAATATGAATCTGGAGATGAGGAGATCGATTTCTTGGCTTGTTTACATACTCTCCGCGCTTTCCGTAGCCGGGGCTGAAGTAAGTGTATCGTACATGTCCTAGTGATATTGCTAGAACGAGAAGACTATGATGTGAGGTGAGCGTTATGCTAACGACCTCCCCCCCTCTTGCAGACATTGAGACGGCACAATTCCGCCCAGAATGTGATAGAATGTTTGTACCTCCGTGGTCACGAAGTGAGAATGCAATCCAATCATGAATATGATCATCAGGATCATCGTTGCGAAACCTCACCATCCTCAGAGGCAAATGGGCGGGCTGGAATGATATATGACCTGCCACAGTCTGTTGTCGATCAATTAGACACAGACCAGCTCTCGTCCGGAATATCGTGGCTGCGGATTGAGGGAGCCTCGGTTCACAGAGTGGAAGAAGATCACTCTGATCCTGATATTATCGTTGCGGAGGAGGATGTCACAGTGTCTGTTATTACCGACGAACGAGAACGTAGACTGATGATCAGAACGAAGGGAACATCTGTTGTCTTGGTTGTTCGTGTGGAGTCACTGGACTCTAGTGTGTCTCTTCCCCAGGAAGAAATTGCTGATCGTTTGTTTGGCCTCGATCGAGTGTCGTTTGCTTCTCAATACGAAGCATGTTCAAACGGAGTACTGGTTTTCGAACCCGCCAATGGAGGCGGTGTTGTGAATGGAGTTGGAACTATGCAACTGGATCGAAATCTGCTGGGGCAATTCATGACGAACCAGGTTGAGAATGAACTCTTTGAACAGTTTCCGTTTGGTAGTCCAGATGACTATGATCATGTTTTGTTCTGTATGCCACAGGGAATGGCAGGAGATTGGATTGGTTACACATATGGACGAACATTCCGAAGTTACTTCAACAACGATTGGTGTGGTTACTATTCTTTGCCGTTTCATGAGGTACGTTATGATTGGATTGATTCCCGCGAGCGGAGGTACTGTAGTATTGTTTTCCTTTGACTAACGATCACCATTCGTCAGGTTGGACACAACTTGGGTCTACAACACTCGAACGAGCGTGGAGCTGAGTACGAGGATCGTAGTTGTTTGATGGGAAAGAGTTATCCTCGGGATGGATCTCCCAAAATGTGTTTCAATGGAGTCAAGTTTGCGCAACTTGACTGGTTCCCAGGTCACACGATGGAGCTCATGCCAGATATTGACGGAGCGTGGACGGGATACATTGCCGCGTTTGTAGATATTGACCGAGTTCAGGAAGGTACGATTCCCGTTCTGATAAAGATCGGTGATACTATCCTCGCATTCAACAGGGCGAAGGCACACAACTCTGAGGTTACGGAGAAGCGTGATTACGTGACAGTTGCCCAAGGGTCATCAACAGCATGTGATCAGTGTGGCTCTCAAATGCTGGGTGGGGTACATGAAGTGTTCCGGTCAGAGTTTTCAGCTGAGATACTCCTCGCGACCGGACTCCGGTTTGTTACATTTGAGGCCTGTGATCAAGATACCATTGGTGACGATGTGGACGTAAAGAAAATTAGCATTCGTATGGATGGAGAGCCATCCACATGTGACCAAGAAGTGAGTGTCGGCACTGGTCTGTCTCCGCCATCTCCAGATACACCGGCCCCGGTCTCGCCGACTGATCAACCAACCCTGGCGCCTGTTACAGCGAAGCCAACTGATAAACCCACTCCGTTCCCGACCCCTGAACCGACTCCGTTCCCAACAGCACCACCAACACTAGAACCGACTCCGTTCCCAACAACAGCATCGCCAACACCAGAACCAACACCACAGACATCAAGTTCACCAACGATTACTTCCTCAGCAGGACCTACTGTTACCTCATCGCAAGGACCGACTGCTGTTGGTTCCGAGCGTCCAACAGTCACAGAAAGTTCAGTACCTACGCCTCAAGCGTCACAAGCTCCGACTGTAACAGGTTCGGAAAGGCCAAGTGTAGCAGCGACGTCTACACCTACTATGCAAGGATCCCTGATGCCTTCGGAGGCAACATCCTCGGGGCCATCGGCTGTTGGTTCTGAGGCTCCGACAGTCACAGAAAGTGCAGCACCCACGCCTGTAGCGTCCGGGACTCCATCGGAGGTAGCTTCGGCAAGGCCTACTGTCACTGATTCATCTGCTCCATCCGTTAAGGGATCCGCTAGTCCTACGGAGGTTGCCTCATCTGGACCAACGGTTGCTGATTCCGAGGCCCCGACTGTGACGGAGTCAGCAGCTCCTTCTGCTTCGCCTACAATCGCAGAATCTCAAGCACCCTCTATTTTTGAATCTAGAATGCCCACTGTGGTTGATTCCGAAGAACCTACGCGAGTGGCATCCAGCCCACCAACAGTCATGGCTTCAGACGGGCCCACGGTCCAGGAATCCATGCAGCCATCAGTCATGGCTTCAAACGGACCAACCACTACACCAACTTCGGTGGAGAGTGGCGTTCCTTCAACATTGGTCCCAACCATGCAGGGGTCCCTCAGCCCTTCTGTGGCAACATCCAATTCGCCTACCACGAGCATGTCGCCTTCGGAAACCCCCTCTGATGTGCCGTCGTTCTCAGGATCTTCGAAGCCGTCCGTTACTCCGATGCCAACAGCTGCAGGCTCGCAGGCGCCCTCTCCATCGCCATCTCACAGCGTTGACTTCTGTGATGATGAGGACTTCAAGGAATTCCTTGTTCCTTCCCTCAACGAGACACACAGATGTGTCTGGCTTGTAGGTCGAGAAGACGAATACCAAGAGGAAGTCTGCGGCACAGATGAGGGTAAGGCTGTCTGTCCGGAGAGTTGTGAAGTTTGCTCTGACAACTGCGAAGACACCAACACGAAGTTCTACATTGGTAATAATATCCGAGACTGTCTTTGGGTGCGACTGAGACCTCACCTCAAGCCCGACTTGTGCTTTGCGTCCTCTGACACAGCGTTACACTGCCCCGAAACGTGTGACATCTGCGATGGACCTCAGGCTCCCACCGAGTCTCAGGCACCTGTTCCTGCACCAAGTCCACCAGCGGTGCCTCCTGCCCTTGCCGATGCATGTGATGACGACAAGTACGCCAGTTTCTTTGTTCCTGATATTGGACAGTTCCAGAAATGCGTCTGGTTGGCCGCTCGACCAGAATACAAAGCAATCCATTGTGATCCATTTGATGAAAGTGGTGCCTACGATATCTGCGAAGAGACTTGCGCCAAGTGCTCTGATAACTGCACTGATACTGGGGCCGACTTCCAAGTTGGAACTGCCATCCGCGATTGCTTATGGCTGTCGTTGCGACCACAAGTACAAGAACTCTTGTGTCTGCCTGGTCATGAAGCACACATTGTGTGTCCTGAAAGATGCGACACATGTGACCTGCCCGACGGTGAAACGTTCGCCCCAACTCCAACACCAGCTCCTGTTAACGAAGCACCAGAGGTCTTCTGTGACGATGACAAGTTCAATACGTTTGAGGTCGCTGACCTTAACGAGTACCAGAGATGCGTCTGGCTCGCTGCTCGTCCAAACTACATGACACTACTCTGCGCGGAAGGAAGCACATCCGGTGCAAGGGAGGTTTGTCCAGAGACATGCGGAGTTTGCGTGGATGATTGCGATGATACGGATGGCAGATTCAATGTGGGGGCAGATAGCCGCGACTGTCTGTGGCTATCGTTGAGACCCATGCTTCACCAGACTCTATGCACTGACGAAGCCGTTGCTTTTGCATGCCCAGAGACATGCAACGTGTGTGATGCTGATCCTTCAATATCACAATAGCAGAGTTGTAACACCTCACTAAGAATGTAGTTTAGTTTTTATCTATCATACATTTACCTGAGAAAAATATGCAAGAGAAAGAGTCGGTACTTAAATTTTTGGCTTGCAACAACAGTTCAGTCACAAAGTAGGTTGACCCGGTGGGATGTTGCTCGCCAGATTTAGAATTTTGGCGGTAGAAACACATTTTCCCCACAAGACTCGACGGTCGTGACTTGGCGGTAGATCAGCAACGGCTCGCGATGCAACCATGTGCGGCTAGCTCGTTTCTCGTTATACATTGTGTGTGAATATGTATGTACACATGCAGGGCGGGCGGTAGTGCAGAAGCTCTTCCACACCATCACTTTTTATCATACTCTTCTGCTTCTTTGTTTCTTTTTCATTCGCCATCATTGTCGTCGTCCACCGCGGGCATCTTTCGTGTTTGTTTATATTCGGCATTGTACGTGGCTTCGGATTGTGAAAGCATGGAGGCTTGCCACTCTTCACCAGTGACGCTTCCACCCCGCACTGCTGCTTGTTGCTGCAGTACCAACACTTGTTCTTCCAGTAGAGGAGGTGGTTTGGGAGGACAGCACGGCTCCACTACGGGGCTTGTACCGAGACGAACAGGTTCCATAGATGTTCCCTGACACTGTCGGTAGGAAAAGTAATCATAGGCACGTGCGGCAGCTCCGTGTTCGGCGAGCTTCTTCTTTTCTGCAAGTAGTGAAAAACAACGGGTGTGTGTGAGTAGACCATAAAGAGGTGGTGGAACACTGTTAGAGTTGTTACAAAGCAAGTAAGCGATCAG
>JAVCKV010426856.1:0-12461 GCA_032274145.1 Herpochondria borealis | reverse complement strand
ACGTGTATACCAACGCCACAGGGCCACCCTTTGGATATCCATGGGAAGGTGATGATGACGATGCACCTTTCAATTTAAATTTCGAGTGGCCAGAAAACCTGTGTCGAGTCTTTGAGCCTACTGCCGACGGCAGTTATGATGAGCTTTGATGAAGGTTTCTACACTTTTTATGTGATGCATTTATATATATTCAGCTTGATATACTACATACAGCCATCATTTGATGCTACATTATCATATGTTCAACGACACGATTGCAGCGCCACGGCTTGAAAATGAGCGGCCCTCAGAAAACTGCGACTCGTTTTGAGCCCACTGCCAATATGGCAGATATATATATACATATACATGCTTATTAGTTTAACTCTTCGTAAATTATAACATGCTACAAACCTTTCACTACATCATGCTGCCCATCAAGGTTGTATTGTCCCTTGGAGAGGTCTCGTGCTCATCGTCCTCCAAGACTTGCGCACCGTAGTAGTAGCCGTTCTTGTGGCAGCTGGAAACTTTTCAAGACGAGTTGTAGTAGTCGTAATAGCTGGATGATAGAGCATGACGGACTTGTTGCTCTAGAGTAGTCGGTTTTTATAATAGTATGACAGCAACGCTTGGATGATCTCTGCTCATCGGGCCGCCCCTGGTAATAATGAAGCATGCTAGTTTGCAGCTCAAGAAGCAAGCGACAAGTCTCGAATCTAACAATGGAGGGCAGCTTATAGTAAATAGGTGCCCATTAGTAAACTTCTCTCACACAAGAAAGCTCACACAAAACGAGAAACAAACCGACCCAACAACAGCATAGTTGTACACAATGGCTAATATGATCACAGTTGCATTGTTCTTCTTAAGACCTTGGCCGCCACCCTCACGGGATTCTCCTTCTTGCAGCAAGGACGAGCTCGAGCACGCGCACACACGCACAAGTTCTTGGCAATAGTTACACCAGTAATTATATAGTAGGTATTAGCAGCACCCCATTGTGAGCAGGAGGCCCATTCATCTCACCATCACCCGAGGATGACACCCGCGCTCTCTACTACTACTACTACTACTAGAGTATTAAAGTAGAGCGAGAGAGCTATAGCTAGTATAGTGTGCTACCTTTCAAGATTGTGTGGGGAACCCGTGTCCAGCCCGGGCGTCATCTAATGTAGCTGAGTGAGTCAGTCAGGGTCATTCTGGCCTGTGTGTACGAATGAACAAAATGCCGGCAGGTGTATCATAAACAACTACAAACAATAGATATCCGATTCAACAAAGAAAGATCTTCTCGTTCGTGAGCGCCCGCGAGGGATGAGGACACACGTCGGACCACAAGTCGGAGAAGGATTTGGCTACAAAAAGTTAGATCATTCACAAATTTCAACTCTTCATGCTTTAATACCTGTATTGCTTTTGATACTTCCGTTTACATGTGACTCTCTCCAAGAATAGAGGAAAATTCCTATGTTTGATATACATACGAAGGTATAATTTAACTATCTAACCTATAGCAGCTCTGAGTCGGACCTGGCAACATTCAGAGAGAATAATCTGTATTAGTGCATTGATAGCTCAATTTTTCTAAGTGACTAAAATTGGCCATGTGTTTAGCCTTGGAATTGAGAAAAATAGCCCGATGTATCAAGTCGTGAGCTGGCATACGTCTAAGATCTCAATTTACTATCTATTTTTATGGGTACCAATGCAGGATCCAGGATCAATCCAGGTCTACGTGCGTGCACTCAGCCAACAAAATAGCCTCACGAACACATGCCCCATTCGTTTGTTCGTGTTGCACAACTACTCTTAAAAGTTACTTCTTGTCGCTTGAGTTCTTGTTACTTCTCAACAACAACAAAGATGAAGATCTTGTTACTTCTCTCTCTCTTGGGAGCCGTCGAAGCATACAATCCCCTGTCTCGTGGTGGATACGATGCGTCTGGTTCGATTAGTACCGACAAGCGTTGTTATGAATACGATGAAACCATCAAAATTGACTTTGAAAATGATCATCCTAATCGCGATGATTGGATGGGAATCTATCGTGAACCATCCTCACTTCATCATCTACCATGGCCTCAAATGTGGTACGTACATATCGATATACTTGTGTACTTGTAATGTGTGAAAGAGAGAGAGAGAAGGAAAGCGAACCTCTATCGAGCATCGGAGGTTCTTCTCGCCTCATATCCTTGCGCGCGCGTGTTCGATTTCGCGTAGAATCTTGCGTGTGGATACTCCGTCTACTGCTGCAGTCTTGTGTGATGATCATGCTCAAGGACTAAACACTTCTTCTTTTTGCTCTTGTTTCACGACTATACAATCACTATTCATCCATCAGGCTCTGGTTGACGGGCAGTCAATCGTACCGTGGAAAGCGATCGGAAGGTACATTGGTATTGAAAGATAGTGTACATGCCGCGGGCAATCAGGATTGGCCCCTAGGCGAGGGTCACTATCGTGCTGTTCTTGCCTTGAACGATGAACGCAAACCCTACTATGGATATGCGGAATCGCATGTCTTCGAGGTGAAGAAGCACGGAGAATCCTGTGATGATAGTGGAGGGTGAGTAGCCTGCTGTTGCTGTAGTGTGATAATGAATGAGTATGCCCTGCACTTTGTGTGTACTGAATGGCACGAACGAGACTAACCCTTAACTTTCTTCCCTCCTCTCTCATCGACTATTCTCGACTATTTATTCTCAACTCCCAGTCCATCTCCTACCCCCTACCCTCAAGCTGCTTCCACACCCTACCCCACCAAGAATCCCACCGACGGACCTACTCCGTACCCCACTCCCGACCCTACTCCCCATCCATCTCCTCCCCCCACGCCTGATCCTACTCCGTATCCCACAACAAAGGGCCCGACTCCTCACCCATCCCAACCCCCCAACAATGTCGAAGTCAATCGCATCTGTTATGATGTGAATGAAGAAATTCGTGTCCACTTTGTCAACAACAATGCTCGTACGGACGATTGGATTGGAATCTTTTCCTCCGACATTGGCATTGATTCGGAACTACCCTTTCCACTCTTGTGGTTGTGGACCTGTGGATCGCAAGAATGTGACATTGCCGGCAGTTCCGGGTCGCTAATCTTTGGACCCGACACGCCCGATGAGACTGGCGCGATTCCATGGCCCTTGCCTCCAGGATCGTACGTGGCGGCGTTGGTGAATCGCAATGGTGCTCATCCGTACAGTATCTCCGAGGTCTCTCATCAATTCCTCGTCGATGACGGCAATTGCGACGTGAATGGTCCCGACTTTGAACCACCGACGGGAGCGCCATCCAGTAATGTCGAGGGAATCATTTTGGGAGTCGCCCTCAAGGGTGGCAAGGAATTTTTGGATCCCAATTCTCCACAATCGCGTGCGTTTGAGTATGTCATGGGATTCCCTTCCATTAACGACTGTACGGATGAAGAGATTGTTGACCTCTACAGTCTCGCGTCTCTTTATTTCGCCTCCTTCCAAGTCAATACTCACATTACAGCCGCCGTGTTTGGTGATGAGAATGGTGCTCCTGAATGGGACAATTCCGACAATTGGGTATCCAACTACAAACCATGTGATGAGGACAATCAATGGTTCGGAGTCGGTTGCACCGACGATGGTCGTGTCCGAAAGGTGGACTTGTCCCACAATGATTTGACGGGCGGATTGGCACCTGAGATTACGCTCCTCGATGAGTTGATTGTCTTTGAAGCGAACAACAACTTTTTGTTCAACGAAGGATTGGAATTTTTGGGCAACTTTGAAAAGATTGGTACGTTACTGTTATTGTATTGTTATTGTGTTCGGAGTTTGTTGTTCACGCGTCGGACACACGAGCTATTTGTACCAATAAAGGGCGTGGTTGCGCAAAATGTGACACTTTGTTGGCGCACTTACAACGTAGCAATTTGGTATTGATTCTACGTATTTCCTTGTGTTATGCGTAACGCAATACGTAACGCACCCGATTCGAACCGTGAAGACCTCGAACGCTGGAATTTTGTCGTGCCCAACATGCACTGTTTGCTAACTCGTTGTTCATTTGCTAATTACCATCACAGAGAAACTCATCTTGGGCTACAACTGGCTACTACACAATGGAACTCCCATCGAGTTGGCCATGTTGACGGAGCTTCGAGAGCTTGACATTTCATCCAACTTGATTCATGGTCCCCTTCGTGACGCCTCCTTTGCTGGTTTGACCAATTTGAGAGAATTGTACCTGCAGGATAACCGCTACAACTCGTCCATTCCACAGTCCATCATTGACATTGAGGGTCTCAAGGTGCTGGACATTGAAAACTCCTTTCTCTCTGGTAACCTCGAGTTTATCCCTCACTTGAGGAGCATTGAGAATCTTGATCTGGACCACAATCCTGGACTCCGAGGCTCCATTCCGACATCCATCAGCTTGGCATCGAACCTCATGTTCCTGAGCATTACCGACACTGGCATTTCGGGTCCCATCCCTCCCCAGATTGGAGAGCTCGCCAATCTCCGCAAATTGTGGCTCTTCTCCAATCACTTAATTGGCACAATCCCAGCCTCGTTGGGAGAGATTGGAACGCTCGAGGTCCTGGAACTGGCCAACAATGATTTGGAAGGTCACATGCCACAGACCATTTGTCTCAACATTGTCCCTCTGGGTATCCTCGAAAGCCTTGAGGCGGACTGTGACACGGAATTTCCAGAAAACAATGTCATGTGCGACGCCAACTGCTGCACCTGCTGTGGCAGAGGATGTGCCGATGATTATCGGCCTCCTCCCACGACTCCCGAACCCACCGAGACACCTCCTACGGACCCTCCCACGGACCCTCCTGCACCAGTCGCTGGACCGACGACTCCAGAACCAACACCGGATCCAACACCCGAGCCAACCCTGGAACCAACGACAATGGCTCCTATCCTCATCATGCCAACGCCCACCTTGCCTCCCAGTCCTGGCTTTCCCATTTGCGAAGCTTGCGGTGTCAATCGTGTCGTGACCCGACCGGACGTGATTGTCGAGATTCCTGGTCAAGAAGATCAAGCCTGTGCCACTGTCGAATTGGCCGGTCAAGAAGGATTCATTGATCCCGCCTTTTGTCCTGCCGTCCCCGCCTTTATCAACTCCATTTGCGCCTGTACGGATTTGGAAGAACCCAATCCTATGCACCCATCCTGTTCGGTCTGTGGGGACGGATTCAAGGTGAGCAACTATGCGCCAGTCATTATTTTGGAAGGTGCCGAGCCACGAGACTGTGGTGAAATCGAAACGGCTGGACGACTTGGGTTCATTGATCCAGCCACATGTGCTGATTTCCCCGCTGGGCTTGAAGAATGCATGTGTGTGGCAGTTTAAAGAAGAGCAAAGCACAGAACAAAGAAGAGAAGAGAGCCATACATTTTGAATGTCAACGTGTAATAACAAGTGAGGTCGAACATATCCTATTAGTACAGATAACTAATAAGTTTGCATAGAAAAGTTAGCTATACTTCTTACCATGATGTTGTTTTCTAGTGTTTGATGTAGCCTTGGCGGGAACTGGCACGTCTTTTGCCAGATACATAGCTTCGCGAGCCCGTCTCAAAAGGGAAGAACCCCAATGTAGCGAACCGGAGTTTTATTGTCCTTTGACGCGGCACTACAATCGGTGACCAACAACTACAAACCACGGAAGCCAAACGACAACACAGCATGACTGGAGAGGGTGTGTGGCGATGCCACCATAGGACATCTATAAAAGGGAGGACCGTAGTACGACGCTGTCACACAGGTTGTGACTTAGCTACTTCAATCCCATTTGCCCGTGCGCCGCACTGGAGGATCCCATCCGTCTGAAGAACATTGGGTGTGAGCGGGGCATAAGGAAGACTCCAAAAATCCGAAGAGTACGATTGCATGGAAGCTGGCTTCCATAGAGATTATTGGCAGTGTAAAAATCAGAAACGGTGTCTGTCTGGAGTGTTGGTGTCAGCCTGAGAGAAGGTAGCTGCCATCTTGTAATACGGCGTTACAAGGGCACAAAGCCATTGCACATATGCTTGCGAACGCTCTCCCTCGTACCACATAGTCTCACAGAGCCAGCGACAGATGTTCGTCATTCGACGAAGAACTCCCTCCATAGTAGGTTGATCGGTTGAAGTACATCTTTCTCGTACCAACGGACTAAGTTTCTCGCGGAGAAACGATGATTCGTAGAGAATAAGGGCAACAGTTGTGAGCTTGGTGGGAGGGTCTAAGTATATTCGCAGGAACACATTCTGCGAGGTGCTTCGTCAGTGTTGCATAAGGTGAGGCCAGATGACATAATTCGTCACGAAGAAGCATGGGTCTTCCCAAGTCATGCGCGAAGAACATGCTGCGAACAACGTGCGTAAGTGCGATCTATTGCCGGATGTCCATTGTAGACATTGCGAAATCAGATGGTCAATTAAGTAGCTGCTCCGAAGAACATCTGCAAAGAATCATAAAGAATTATCTCCTTGTTCTTTGCTGATTCATTGGCAGCCTTCGCATTGTAGGGTCACAAAACGATACAATATCCTCCATACCGGTATAGCAATCTTCCATTTCTTGCTCGTAGAGCATTTCAGAGCAGCGATGAAGGCAAAGGAACAAGCGATATCATTCAATAATCTTGGGGTAGAGTTCTTTATTCATCACAGGATAGATGAGGCGGCAGCAATGTTCGATGGGGCAGTGCATGCGCTGGCGCAAACGATGGATTTGGACTTGTCTTCCTCGGAAGTACAGTCTAAGGCAGACAAGGCAACCCACCTCTTTCTTGCGTACCAGCGATCTGCCCCGTTTCTGCCCGCACCTCAGGAGGCATCGCCGGTAGACGCTGCCAAGACGGTTCTTCTGCACAGACTTCGATCCCAGCAAGATCCTAACATCCGTTCTTCAATGTACCGGAAAGCATTCAGAGTTGTGACATCTGAAAGGCTCGAACCGTCTCTGGGTGCAAACGAACTTCAGTTTATTGCGTCAATCGCGATTTACAACCGAGCTCTCTGTCACCATCTCAAAGCCTGCAATGAAGTGTTGAACCAAGAAGAAATTGATCGAGCTAGGACTCAAGCGGCTATGCTGTACAACCTGTGCTACGAGGTAACAGTTCCACTGGCAGATTCTCTTGGTCACTTTTTAATCTTTGTTCGTCTCATCATGGCATCTGTCAATAACCTGGCGCTCCTTCTCTACGAATCTGCGGAATATGACAAATCAAGACACTACCTCAAGCGCCTCGAAGACTTCGCAACGTTTCACTGCGTTGCAGCTGCCGGAGACCACGAGTTTACCATGCAGCGAGCTACGTTTCTGCTGAATACGATACTCCTCAAGCCCCCAGCGACTGCCCCATGTGCATAATAGAATATGGTACAGCACAGCTATATCCACTTTGTTGTAGCTCGAGTGATCGAGTATGGATAGGCTGACTATGTTAGAACTGACCACAGCAACAAGTCAGATATTCTTCCTAGAGTTAAACACCTTATCAACCGAACAGAGAAGTCATGTTCCGTGAAGCTTCCAGAGAAGGTGTCGGCATTTCTGTTCTCCGACCACGAATCGATGCGATGCATCAGTTCCGTCACCATACATGTAGTCTGTCACTTTCTGCAAATCAAACGTGGCATCACGCTATGAATGGTTGGCGAGACCGACTGGCGTGTATGGCGAAGCTCGAATCAGAACCGCTACCTCTTCTCTGAGACGCTTTCTCTGACTTGCCAGTTTTGTTAGATGTCTCCATTCACCAAAATAGATGACCCAAATCACCATGAGACACAAGCAAGACATTGCCACACAACGCTAATCCATCAGCGTTCGCAAATATACTGATTTGTTCGGGAGTCTCGCGCATGCGTCACTCTGCGATCTAGAGAAAGCAAGCCCTTCAGTTCGCATTAGGATGTCATTAGCTGATTCTCTTATCAGCCGGGTACTTATCTATTCTACAGTTCCGATCGATAGGATAGCTGCATCTTTCTTACTGGAATCAAAATGTTTCAATGACACCGCTTCTATAGCCTTTCTTTGAATAGTATCCGCCCCTCTGTAATTTTTAAAAGAGCTCTTTTCTCCATGCCTTCCAGGCTCTTTAAGAACCGCCAGCCCAAATACTCCCTGTGTTTCTTCAAACCGCGGAGTGGTTGTGCTGAGCGGAACTCCTTCCTTTACAATCTCCACCAAGGCAAGTCTGTCACCATTGTTCTTCAAAACCACGATACGAGCTCTTCCAGCGCCATCCTCGTCGATGGAAGCTGTCCTATAGTTAGGTTCAAGACTGCCCCTTGAGCTTTAAACTAGACTACTCCAGGCTGTCTATGTTTCATCACCAGGGACCTGAGCAGCGCGTAGATCATAAAAGACCCAGGCCTGAGCACAAATAATGGCTCTTCTGCACGAATGAGAAACCGTACGATAATATCGGTGATTCGCATCTGAACATCTGACACCTGAAGAGTCTGCCCTTCGTACCTCTCTAGGGAGTTAGCTGAAAGCTATATTGATCAGTTGGGAACCTGCAGCAACCATGTAGTACACGCTATAGGAGGGCCTGCCCTTATCTGATAGCGTCGCGTAATTGTTGAAAAGCGAGCGTAGGCTATAGCATGACGCTCCCAATACAGCGAGCGAGAATGAGTTACGTATCGCCATAACTAATAACTCACTTCCCAATTCTGATTGTGTAACAAAAGGATTCCTTAAAGGTGTCACCTGCTTCGTCGTGGCGAGTCGAACAGCTTTCAACTTTTTGGGTACAGCAATGGGAGACTCAAGCGACGAGTCAATCGCTACGGCCATGTACCCCATGGAAGTGGCGATCGAACTCGCAATACCTCTCGATCGCTGTGCCTTCTCGAGATTGACTAGGTGGTCCGAAGGGATGTGCTTCTTTTTGCCCCACTGGATTCAAACTCCACAGGCTTCGCCTTAATTGTTAGCGGATGAATTTCTAGAGTAGAGTGGAACGTTGCCTATTATGACACGCGTAAGCTGTTCTCCAGACGCGCGGCGCAATCCGAACTATCTCAAATCGCGTTTCATCTGTTGGTTGCTGGCAACGCTTTCATCATCCTCCTTCGTGCATTTTATTCTCATCATGACGTCCACCCCAACATGGTGCCTCAATAACCGCGGTAGCTTTGCCTCGATTCATGTAGTTTTGCCTGCTGGTACTCGAATCCACTGCGAGACAGATGCTGTAGTCACCTTTTCCGAAGGAGTCCAAGTGCAGGGAGTGCTGTCTGGTGGGTTCTGGGGCAGCATCTTGAAGGCAGTGTTCGGTGGCGAATCTTTCTTTACAACTATCGTTGAAAACAAGAATCTTGAACAGCCTGGGGATGTCATGCTAGCAGCTGCAGATCCTGGGGGCATTGAACTCCATCAGCTAACCCCTCAACAAGACTTGCTCCTCATGTCTGGTGCTTATGTCGCTAGCGATGCCAGCGTCATGGTCGGTACACAGGTCCAAAGGAAGATTCAAAACTCATTGTTATCAGGAACTGGATTCTTTCTGTTGCGAGCGAGTGGGAGAGGAACTGTCGCATGTGCTGCCTATGGGAGTATTCACAAGTTCGAACTCAGGGCTGGAGAAAGCCGAGCTGTAGACAACGGGCACTTGGTGGCATGGACAGCCAACACTCGCTATCGTGTCGGTCTAGCCAATGCTCGAGGAGAGTTTCTCACTAAGGTTCTCACGAGCATGAATTCTGGAGAAGGATTGATGTGTCACTTCACTGGACCTGGAATCATCTATCTGCAGAGCCACAAGCCTGGAGAAGCAGAAACAGTCGTCAAACGCGGCAAGTCGACAGCCCATAACGCCGGCGCGTTTGGTCTTCTTATCGTGTTCATGGTCTTCGTCGTGGCTGCGATGCTTATTTCTTTTGGCGGTAGCCATCAGGCAGAATACACTTCTTCGAGGACGGGATCCCGCACAAACCGACCATACAAACCAGCATACAAAACCGTTGGAGAATTCTAATTGTTCGAGCTTTCATAACAGCTAACTTGGGTGTAAACTAGCTGGTTCTATCGTGGAGATTAGACTTCATGGCTTGGCGCATCAGATCCAACTCTTTGTTTGCGCAGACGTTCTCGTTGACCTACAGAGCTTCCGCTTCACCACAGAATCCATCCTGACTACCTTCATACAACAACATACTGTACCACAGTATTATATCTTCCTATCCAGAGGGTGGCCACCAAACCTTGCATCAATAGTTGGAACCACATCAAATTGTCTTTTGTCACCTATCATTCGAGGCTGCAATCGATTTCCGACAAGATAGCCAGCACCATCGTATTTTTATTGGTCGAGAGAACATTCGACTGAATAGACCCCGAGATCAACATCAGACTGACAGTAGACCAATGTATTTGTTCGTAGGGTGGCAGACATACAAAGGCATCAGACCATTCCATGGGGTGGGAAATAATGGCGTACTTCATCAGATCTCACAACCATTTCAAATTTAGTTTGCAGAAGCCTCCGTTAGATAAACGGCCCTGCCGAATGAAATTGTCCACCCCTATCAACACTAGTGTGCTCGGCTTCCTATGTGGTGTATTTGGCTCTTTTGTTGCTCTTCGTGGTGACAATATTCCTTTTGTCGTAAGTTGCGGAACCTGTGTTCGCATGAACAACAACCTTGTGCACCTCATTGCTTGTATCATGAGTTGAAACGGACAGACGGTAATGTTCGCAGTCGTTTGTCGGAGGTTGATATCTTGGACGCTCTTTATTTGTATCTTCAGTGGGAATGTCTCTAGAGTGGAATGTCGTGTGTGTTCGTGTTTGTCCTGCGATTGCTATGCTTCGTGTTCATGTTATGATAGCCTATTATCCACGGATGAATGTTCTTCTTATCGTCAGTGCCTTCGATGCTCTTTGCGTGCAAATGTGCATTCACGTGTGTATATACCGGAGAGGTATACCGTCCATTGGATTTGGTCGCGTCAACTTTCGAAGAAACTCAGTCTCCCCCGCTATTTCGATTCCTGAGTAGGAGGAGGAGCATTCGCCTTGACCCATTCATCAAAACCACCTGGTTGGTCGGGTCCCTCAAGCTCTACCTGCACTTCTAATAGTTTCACGCTGTGCTTGTCCTTGTTGTTGAGGCATTTGTGAAACTTGCGCCCGTGATGAAAGATTGCATCTTTCATTTGATTCGCCGAATTTTCGCACCGTGCGTGTCCCAGCAATGCAACTGCTGCGATGCTGGATGTGGGTGATTGATTCTTTAGGTTTCTCGTGATTTTGCGCACTGCCCGATCAACAGATCCATCGGCACTGCAGGAAAGAAGAACGATTGTGAAACACGTCGTCGGCGAAGGAGTGGATGCCTTGTTGCTCTCTTCAGCAGTTGTCGATCCACATGAAGGCCGTTCTAGACTATCGGCGGATAAACGATGGATCACAACATCGTCATTCTTGGAAAGGAGGTCAGACACTCGTTTTGCGTACTCAAAGGCTGCAGAGGCCTCGTCGGACTGATCATCAGGTTGCGGTGCGTAAAAGACTGTAATATCCCGTTTCATACTAGTCGTGGAGTTTTATCGTCTCCTGAACGAATAATTGGAATGACGCCTTTTGATGTGAATGACAATGAAACAACCAACCGTTCAAATCTTCTATTCCTATGATGGAGCTATGCATAGTTGGTAGTTGATGGAGTGTGAACGATGAGACTGACTCATGATTTCACAAACCTAAAACGTCAGTTGTTAATGGTTACTGTCATGTGTCGCACTGCTAGGTTGAAGTTCAAAGAATGCAGGGTTGAAGTTATTTTAAATGAACCTGGAGGCGTCAAGAATCAATTCTGCCGACTGGTCTTGCACATACCATACTCGTTTCATTTTTATAGATCCCATTTCCAAAGAGTGGACTTGAGGTGAAATGCACATTCTGGTATGTCCATTTCAACGCAATCATATTATTGGGTGATGCCGCGGCTGGCGAGCGTACGAACCCCACGAAGCGGTGTACTACCTGCCACACCACGATAGCGTGGCATTGCTCCGCGCTCTGATAGTAGTAGTAGACGATACTGTGGTGCGGACGACCAACGTTCTTGTTGCGGCAGTGAATTTGCTCCATATCAAGACCAGTCTCCACGGAGATTGTAGTTCGTTCCTCTCGCTGAGAGCTGTATTACAATAAATTGAACTGACAAAAACATGACAAGAACTAAAGCAAAAACGAAATCGAAGAGGGTGGTGTTATTGGTGTTGGAAGTCATAGTTGACACGACTTGCCTAAGTTAGTCTTTCGTGCAGATTGAAGCTGCTATGCCGGGGCTGGACAACCGAGCGGGACTGTGGAAAATGCACTCCTGGTGCGTGTACTAGCAAGTCAGCAGATTATGTAGATACGAATCCAGGCTGAAGCTGTGTATCTCGACGACTCTTTTCCTGTGATGCGACTGACACCACCATGTGGAGTGATGATGGAGTGATGATGGAGTGATGATGGAGTG
>JAVCKV010426745.1:0-12463 GCA_032274145.1 Herpochondria borealis | reverse complement strand
CGTCCAAAGTACAATGGTCCAGGGTCCCGTTGAATTACCTAGAGTCGCCTTCCAGGTTCTTTTCCGCGAGATCGTGCGGAGTTGCCGCAAGGTCGGGGTCGTATGTTGGACCTACCACCGGCACATGGGCTGGAGCACTAGTTAAGATACTTATGCTGACGTGTTCCGTCACATCGCCGCGTTTAATAACGGCGGTTTTATCGTCCTCATTAACAGAGGGGACGCGGAACGCGCCGCTTACCTGGTTGGACAACTATTCCCGCTGCTTGGCACCATCATTGGCGTCGCGTTAGGCGGCGTCATTAACCATGAGCTTGCGGACCTGTCGGAGGCGCCGATCGGATTTCGCCTTGTATCTCAATTTTTTTGCCGGAGACTCGCCTTGGCTTTTCCAATGGCTACTCGCAGCCTCGCCACATAATCAGCACGATCGAGCTTCGTTCCTTTGTGTTTGAAACGACGCGACGTCTGTGTGATCGTGAAGTCGGGTGGCGGCCGCGAGAGGACAATGTCAAAGGGCGTGGTCTGAATCGTACGGTGGATGGCCTTGTTGTTCCCGTAGCACAAAGCGCGTGCATACTCGCACCAATCCGCCGGGTGTTCCTCAACGTAACAACGTAACATCGCAGTCAACGACGGGTTGAAACATTCAGCCTGGCCGTTGGTCTGCGGATGTTACGTTGTTGTAAAAACGTTGTGAACCTCCATGAGTTGGCGAGCCCGTTGAAAGAAATCCGAAACGAACTGCGAGCCGTTACCATATAAGAGTGTTTGAGGTGGCCCATACTTGAATTCCCACTCATTGACAAAGGCAATCGCGACGTCCGACGCTCTGATCCGCTTGAGGGGAACGACTTGGGTCATCTTTGAAAACCGATCTGTGATTCCGAGGATGAAGAAGAACCCGACCTTGCTTTGGGGGAGAGGACCAAGGATGTCGATGGCCACCGCCTCCAATGGACGCTCCGCAGGTAACAGTTTCATCTTACTCACTTTCTTCAACAGTCGGATGTGGTTTTCAGCACACGACGTGCATTCGCGGACGGTTATGATCGCATCGGCTGACATTTGAGGCCATTAATACGACCGCCGCAACCGATTATGAAGGAGATTCTGTCCAGGGTGTCCTGCCAGCTTATGAGAATGCACCAACCGCATGAAACGATGGCGCAAAGAAGCGGGCAAGAAAACCTGGATAAGATATCGTTCTTGGGGATGCTGACGACAGAGAAATCCCTCGTCGCGCTCGAAAAAGGGACTGTTTTTGCGACCGACCTGAGTGCTGAACACGGACTGGCACAACTCATCCGAGCGTTGCTCTTCGATAATTTCCGAATTTTTAAGATGAGCGGGCAACGGCTTGTCCGCAACATCGTTACGGAGTTCGCCTTCGGATTCTAGTTGCCCAGCGAGTTTTCGTCCCTTGCATCGGCAATCAGGTCGTGTTCATCAGCGTCATCTGTGGTGTACTCATCAGGCAATAGCATGAAAGTGGTGTCTTCCCGGACGTGATCCGCTTGCCGTTGGAGACGACCGGGTCGTACGAGTGGCCTCGCCACTGCCCGGTCGCCTTGAATTTTTGTCCTGCTCCATTTTTTGCAGGCACGGGTGAGCGGTAGTTTGATGAGTGGGCTCGGTCGCATCCTCTGTTAAGGGGATGGGGTTCGACCGGGTCTGGCGCGTACTAATGGGCGTCTGTTGGACAGAATTTTGTGGCTGCTGCCTGCGATTTACCGCGTTGGCCATTTCTTTCATATCCTCCACTCGTACTACGCGTGCTGCGACTCGGTGGCCAACAAGGCCAGCACCGCCAATTACAGAGCGCCACCCCGGATCACTATAACCATCGGTACAACCGCGTCGACAACGAAGGCACAGGCCGATCGCTACCCGACGCCGCATATTTTAGAGGTGCGGACGACGCAGAGCTCGAAACGTGGGACGAAATGGACTCCGTAGACTGGCACTAAGAGCACGCCTTCGATCCGCCTACGCCACCAATCCCGACCGTGATGTCATGCAAGTACAAGTTCTGCGACTACGGGTCGATCATGATTTGCAAGTCGCGATGCTCACTTCTGGGTACAGTATTACCCCCTACGTACACTTCGACCCCGCCGAGACAACGGCACAAATGACCGACGAGGTGACTACACGACATTTTTCGCCGTATCCGCCAACAGATTCTACCAAATCAAGCACTTCTAAATTACATCAGCCGTCCCCAGCAAGAAGTTCTCTGATATATATCCTGTATATTTCCAGCAATCAAGCCGCGCGGACGAAACCTACAAGCACGCAGCACTATGTGATCTGCTGGCCCTCAACATGTACGGATCCCCCGTAGCCGGCTTCATCTACCTAAAAGCCTTCATAGTTTTCCTTACTGTGTGCGGTTATCAGATTGCGCACTCCAACTCCTTCCTACTAACCAAGCAGACCGCACCCAACCCGATCCACATTTTTTATCCATGGAAGACTTTCTTTCATCATCCCCATGCAGAGACCTTATCGATTATCTGTACCACCGCCTCTGCTCCAAGTACCAACTCAAGGAACTCTGCACCCCGACCACCTACCTCGGATGTAACATCCCACACCTCAGGGAGACGTGCAAATCTACCAAGCTACGTTCGGGGAAACGGTACTGGAGCGCCACGAAATCCACGACTGCACACTGGCGAAGTCGCCAATCCCCTTCAGACCGCAGTTTAAAGAACCCATAGGCACACCTCGTCTTAAAATGTGAGCCTTGTGCAGAGACCCATAAAGTTGGCTTATTAAATAAACGTGCCCGCTTGTCTATTACGGAAGCAGTATTCTGTGCAGTGGAATTGGTAGTCTGTTAGAGCCAGAGTCAGCCTTTGATATCATCCTTAACGACCAGGACGTATCTGAGATCTTCCACATTGTCACCCATAAAAAATATAGTCAAGGTGGATGATATCATTCGGCTTTTTCGCGTGAGCATCCTTGGAGAAAGGGCGAGGGATTATTTCGCAACTCTTGGGCAGTACGCACAGAAAGCATGCATAGAAAAATTAACGCACATATGCACTTTGATCTGTTCAGGTGAAGTGTTCCTTCACGTTGTTGAAGGGAGATTCAGCACCTCGGTGACCAGCGGCGCTGGCATGCGCCATTGTAAGCAGTCGAAGCTTAAGATTTATAAAAATCTGTGGTTACCCATCCAGCGCCTTCGATGAGCAGAAGGCCGGCTCCTGTCTTCTCGCAAGTAGCTGAGGCTGATGTGCGGTTTTATCGCTGCGTTTCGATGATATCAGAACAAAAATGGTTGAGGACTCCAGCGATATAATAACTAGATCAAACTGAATAGCGATTGCGATACGTCGCACCAGGGGCCAGCGACGGTAGCCGCATCCATCGCGTCATGATGTCAGGCCAGTTTTTGCCGTACTAGGGACGTGCTCCATGCGGTAGTTCAAAGAGCAGAGAAACAAGACCCGACTCACAACTTTGAGCACTTTGTGACGCCAGATGTAATGTTCCATTGCGGCGGGTTGAACGAAAATAGAAGGTTATGATGGCCCGTAAAAACTCGGGTGGAAGACTCACATGTGAGCAAGTAATTGAGATTTAGAAAGGCCTACACGGCAGCGAAAGCCTCGCGCTCATACTTCGACCAGTAGCCCTCGTGTGTAGATAATGTTCCACTAAGGAAGGCCAACGGTTGGTAGGATTGATCTTGGAGTGGCTTGCGCAGCTCATCTGGAGCGCACTGTGTGGAACACAGAACCCAGTAAAGATAGGAGGCGTAGGAGTGAATTCACAACACAGTATCAGGGTCGCGTATAATGAGCTTTGTTGCGGCTCGAAGCTTCTCATGTAAACTGTTTAACGCAGAGTGATGCTTGTCAAACCAACCTAGGGAATTGAGCTGGACTTTAGATATCACTTTATTCTGGCGAGTACCACAGACTTGGGCGCAGGCAGCTTCAACTAGGGCAACCAGAGGATCCATGCATTCAGCGAAACGATGGATACTGGTGGAACGCAGTTCATATCGTGGATATACTCGCAGAATTCAGCCGCGTTGCGTGGAGCATCACAGATCTGAAGTCCAGATCGGTTGGAAGGTTTGAACCGGACGCCAGACTCATTGATAATTGTCCCGTACCAGTAAACCTTGCACAAGAAGAAATCCTATTTTGGGAGCTATAGCGTGAGCGTACGGTCGCGGCATATTTCGATGAAACGGTGGAAGATTCGAACGATATAATCCTCACTTGTACCGAATAGCATTAAATCTTCTATCGAAGACTTGAAACTTTCATTTAGCTCGGTGAGGCACTTTGCGACCTTCTCCTGGAAAATTGCAGCGTTATTAAAGTTACCTTGAGTGGTGCGTGAAGGCATGACTACTCTTTCCGGGTTCATTAAAGCGAACAGAGGTTTTCTGTCGGGGGGATAGGTGCTTTCCAGTAACCGCTACAGAATTCGATAGCAGCAAAGGCCTTGCAACCCCTGGTCTCCGCTAACTCAGCATCAATGTTGAGCATGGGCCAAACGTTGTTTAGGTTGCGTTACTGACAATACGGTAGTCAATAGTTAGTCGATACATCGCAGTAGGACCATTCGCGACGACTAAATGAGCAGAAACCCACTCGGGTGATGTGGCTTTCCGAACGAAATCCATCTTCAATATCTCACGAACATAACGGGTCATGAATTCCTTCTTCTCTCGTGGGTAGCGACGTTGCTTCGATCTGATCGGTACGGCACCCGGCTTCAGCCATACCTGTAACGGGGCTATCTCTGCAGGATCCCCGGCTTCCAGTTTAAGCTTTATGACGTCGTCGAATCCATGACGCATGTTGCGCAGTTCATCGAGTCCCGGGCCGAGAGACCATGTTTCTTTGCTTCAGCCATTTTCTTTTGGACGATTCTTGTTTTCTCGACTTGTTCTTCTGTACCTAATTCTAGCCAACCGTCTTCTTCATTAGGATCAGAATCATTAGCGCCACTATCTGCATGGTAGACTCCTTCCAGGACCCCGGCAACGCGGCCGTTGTCGTTGATTTCATCGAGGGAAAAACCTTCAACCTCTCCTCTGTGTCAGTCAGATTCTGCCGCTAAAATGGAGAGGACATTAAGCCCGAGTTACTCAAGCAGCGGGCGTCCTAGCAGGCTTTCGTCAACGATCTGGTTCGTGAAAATCCAACGAGGTCCGCTCAGGACGAGCGCTAAGCCCTTACGGATGAGTTGTTCCGTGTCGACAGATACCGTGCGCGTGCAGGTGAGTGATTGAAGCGGGAAGAAATTTCTCTAGGTGGGCAGCCATTCCGAAAAAGCGCGGGCGAGACAGCTCTGTAATTTTGTACTCGACACCGGCTTGGTCGAATTCACTCAGTAGGTGGCTATCGAAATTTTTGACGTCCGCACCAACGTCCGCACAGATCTTAGTGCGGAATTTCCCGTCGAATATGGCAGTGAACATAATTCCGCCAACATAGTCCGTGGTGGTTGAGATGCCCAGCACGGATCTGCAGTTCTCTTTACGCTTTCTTTTCCGGTTGCACGTAAACCAGTTGAAAAGGTGGTCCTTGTGTTCCTTGGGACTTTTCAAGCAATCCTTAAAATAGTGACGGATGATTTTTCGCGATGCTCCGGCCATAGTCAGAGCGTTATTTTCTTCGCTTTTTAGGACTTATATTGACGCCCACCTTGGTGCCTCTTTTCAGCGGCTGGGAACTTTTTGCCAGTTGTCGCAGAGGAGCCAACCTTTATCGCTTCAGACTTTCCAGTGCTGTAGGTCTGGTATTTTCCGGCCTCTTTGGCAAGGGATCGGATGAATGCTCTGAAATCTTTCTCCAGAGCTTCGTCGTGCTACACCCTCTTGTGCATCTCGGATTTGATTGGATAGGGTTGCATGTGGCGAAGTATGAGCTTCAATGGCATCTTTCGGTTTCGATCTTTGAAGTCACCACAACCGACCCCATCGAGTCGTTCGAAGAAATCAACGCAGAAGGTAGTTATGCAGGCTTCTCCATCCATTATGTTCATCGGCATCGTGAAGCAGACCAGATATTTTCGATCACAGTAGGATCAACTTTAGCTATCCTCTAACTGGAGAAGATTGAATGGATTTAGTCCCTGATATTATCGTTGGTGAGGTCGCTGACTTCGTTGGAGTCGGTGGAGATGTTCTCGAATTTTCCTATGTATCAAATGTTTTTCAGAAGCGTACGGTCCACGCGTATTGAGTACGGGAGGACTTTCAGATATGGTGCCTTGTCTGTTTTTCGGTAATCTCCAGTTCGCATCGCTCCCTTCCCTTGAGAGAATGGGCGACTTTCACAGTTTCAACGCTCCTGAAGATAGGAGTGGCGATTGGAGCAAAAAGGGAAACAGAAGATGCAGATGATCCCGTGTTGTCGGAGTTCAAGTTAGATGCGGATACCATGAAAAAATTGTGTTGTGACGGCGAGCGGGGTCTCTAATTTGCGATCGAAGTGGAGAGTTGCAGCACTGCGTTCGGCGCGTTTTTACCCGCGGAAGGACACTGTAGAATGTTTAGTAGCCAACAACAGCGTAGAAACTCCCAGCGGATGCCTCACTGATTAGAGACGGGGCGAAATTCGGAAGTTTAGGTCAGACGAAAGGTCAAGTGAGGTATTGACGGAGTTCGGGTCCGTCGGAGGCAGAGAAAGACCCATGCAGCAGAGATTAATTTTCGGGAAGTCGGCGGAAAGAGGACTGTTTTTAATCGATGGCCAGACTTTGCCTATCGGGAAAGTTCTGGCCTATTAATTCGAAACTAGAAACAGTGACTCGTGGTTCGGGTGTGCTCGCGCGCACCCGAGAAGTCCGCAGGCGGGTCTACAGAGGTTTGGGCTCCTCATTGATTGATACTAGTAATTACGGTGCCACGAATCTCGTGCCTAGCGCTCGCGGTAGCTCGGTTTTGGGCGGGGGGAGGGGGGCGTTGCGAGTACCGCGTGCTCGTGAACCTTCCCACCATGACACAGGTTCTGGGTCACACTATGATAAATTTCGCTGCGCCGAGAAGAGTGGGTAGATACGAATAAATTCCCAGACGCCAACGGGCCGCTGGCAGTCTACTTTCAGTCAAACAATTTATATAATCTCGCCCTACCGGGCTGAGTGCACCGTCCCCTTCTCCTTTTCACGTGGTTCTGTACAGCCGAACAGTGGAGCACCAACCTCGGGTTTTTTTCTTTAGCACAGCAGTGCAAAGCGGGAGGCAATTTACAGCCGTACAGTGCATGGGTTACTGTTACGCAGTACTGCATTACAGTAGCCCGGTAAACTGTTGCTACAAAATAGTCCACCGACCGCCTCCGCTTAAACATGTACACGACGGGTAGCTGGTACTTAAGCAATCGCGCCGTCAGCGGACGTGCCCGACTACAGTAGCTAGATATTTTTCCTTTCTTTTCCACGCAGTACACTACGTTTAATTCACTCCTACTCGCCTTTCCCCTTTCTCCTTCCCTATCCCGAGAAACCCCTCTCACCCTTTTTCTAAAGGTCTGAGCAGCGTAAGCTCCTGGCCGTCTGTCCCACGTCCCCGCTGGGCGTGTGACCAGGTGTAGCTGTGTGAGCACGTAAACGCCACTCGGCCCCTCCTCCTCGCCAGCTGGCGAGTGGTCTCCCGACCCATCTCTCTCCCTCTTTCCATTCGTCTGCCAACGTCGAGACATCCCCGCGTGGTATCACAGTGCGCTCGCTGTGATACTATACAACTATTTCCCTCTCGCTTCTGCGGTGGCGTCGCGTTTGCGTAAATCATTCTCGGTAGAAAGAAGAGACGTGTTTTTTGTAGTGCAGCGGTTCGAAGCCAACCCTGGTTACCGCGTTTACGTTAGGTGAAGATCTATGAGTCAGATGACAGTGTAGCCCAACTTGGGCACCAATAGAGATAGAAGCGGCGAGGCTGCGAGTCACCCACAATTCAAGGCGGAGCAGAGGAAGTGATTGAGAGGTTGGATGTGAGAGATTTCGACGGAGAACGAACGGGTTGAGGATAGTCCATAGAGCAGACTCAGGATCAATAATAAGATCCGCTTTCATTTTTTCATCTACCTTGCAGACCCAACAATTCTAGTTATTGTTGATAAAAATTATAAATACACAGCCGAACAGTACAGCACCCTACGAGCACTTTAAACGATTGTATGGTGCCTGAAACGTGTGCCGAGTTTTTTTCTGTTCAGTGCCATTACAAGTAATGTATATTCGATGATGGCCGATTGTTTCATTCAAGCAAGCCGATAAGCTTGCCGCTGATCGTTCTCGTTATAGTGAGCGTAAAGATTCAGGTGATGGTTTTGGTGAAAGTGGCAAGCGCGCGCTTTTAATCAACAATTAATTCTCGACAATCTACAAGCGAAAAACGAAAAGCTACTGGCTACCATCGACCAGGTACAACATGCGTACCTAGCTGACCTGCATCTCCGAAGCAAAGCGAACGACGACAGAACACGTAACAGTCGTAGCTACTCAATGCAGCCCGAATCAACCACCGACTTCTGTCGATGGCCGTGTTCTGTCTGTTCTAATCGCTAGTCGAACTGTCCAACGCTGAGCTCCTCCCCTTACCGTGCGTTCAGCACATGTACTATCTTACTATCTATTCTGCAGACTAAACTTTAGATTCGTTGATTATCAGAATGGAAAGGACGCATAACCCGTGGCCACCTATGTACGGGACGCAACTACAAGGTGCATACATAGATATGAACGAAGTGACCTTCCTCGGCCACCAGCAGTAGAGTCCTGGTCACTATACCGGGTGTCCTAGCCGCACTTTTCTTGACCTTTGCTTGGTGGCCGTTCCTCATGACTAACCTGCACATGCATCAGCATTGATGCGTGTTGCACCGAACTACGGAGTAGTTCCTTTCGTATCAGCCAAAAACCAAAATCTTTTCGAGATCAATGAGCGTTCCAAAAAAGTGCAGTTTTTTAATGGGTTAAAGAAGCAATTAGGTGGGGTACAATTTCCAAATTTGAATATATTGGGAGATGACTTGTAAGATCGCACGTATGCCCGAGTGATTTTTGCATTTTTGCATGGTGACAAACAGTAATCTGACAAAATGGATGTACGAGTGACCAAGATAGATGTTTTAATGATGTGGACGCAGACTGTACGAAGGTGACATATTGACGAAGGGGATGAAAAATTAATCGTAGAGGTGGCAAACTATGAAAACGGATGACCTATCCTATTGAGTTTTCCAAGTGATTTTAATCATCAAAAAGTTGCTGCAATTGCCACTTATCCGCAGATTGTCCCTCTATCTTGCATAAAGAGCAGGAATGATACCGCTTCTTTCGGGAACTCGAGCCCTGTTCGTACCAGTTCTTCTTTCTCTTCCCGGTATTCTTAACTGTCCTTCCACGAGGAGGAGCAATTGCCTTTGGGACACACATATTATCCCTCGCAGCCACTAAACGCTCAGCGCGAATCAAAACATCATCCAAATCAGTCTGGGAGTGGAGAAGGAAAGAGATTTTTTCATACTGCTCCTTCCAGGTTTTTTAAGGTGTCGAACCGGAACAAATTGATGTAGGTTTGCGGATCCGAATTTTTCGCATAACACTGCGACGCCATGCTAGCATGGGAATCCAGTACCTTTCTGAGAGTTTGAACAGCAAAGAGGATCTGTTTTTATCTCTCTTGATAGTGTGACACAACTAACAATGCTTCCATATTTCATGCTGCTCACCGTAGCCTCTTGTCGCGAAGTAGTATCAATAAACCTGACGCTTGCTTGATAGGTCCGTGACTTCGAAATTAACTTCGCAAGGTGCTTCTCTACATATCGTGGGAAGGTTCGCTGCGAAAGTATTGCCGCGTTTAGTTTACTGAGTAAGGAAGTTCTCTGTGATTTTACAACTTCCTGTAACATCTTTTTGGGTTCCACACAGCGGATGTGGTTCTTTAGAGCGGTATCCATGCGGCTTTCCGCATCTTGCGATGATATTGTGATGTCCTCTAAACTGGATTATGCTCTGTATAGTTTACCATCCTTGAATTCGGAAAGGTAATGCTGCTTATTAGCCCCATAATGTCTCCGTCAATCATCGACAGAATCCTTACTTGGTGCCCGAAGAGCCGATTCGTAAAGATAGAGTCCAGTGGTGTGCTCGGAACCCAAGTGCTTCACCAAATTCTTTTTGAAGTGAAGTGGGTCTGGAAAGATGTTTGCATGGGTTTAGACATCGGAGAACGCGGTGTCAATGAATTTCTCTTGATCTAAAATTTTCCTTCTCCTCATTACATCGAAACCAGGTATTTTAACACATGCTTGAAATACATGTTGCCATGTTTTGTAGCATTCTGCAGCCAAAAAATGTGAAATTACTAGTGGGAAGAGGTGGTTACTAGCTTTGTATCCGAAAACCTCAAATATGGTACCGCAGCTATGTAATGTAAATCCACGCCACCTAAATGAGAAGATACTGTAGTTTTTGTCATTTTCCCAGTAGCGAAGAAATTCCGAGCCGTGAACAGGACGAACAAAACCCCTGCATAGTACAGCCCAGATTCCTCGATGTCATCCATACCCACTTGCGTAGTGTCTAATGTGGAGTTCTGCGGGACCGAAGCGGCTTTCTTTTGCTGGTTAAAATGTGCTCCGCCGCTTTTCACGTCAAGTCCTTCATCTATGCTACATGTAATGTTTAAATATCCGCTAGGGTTTCCATGCCAACTGCATGAACTACAGTCATACGCTGCTGCAATTGAACACGGATACCTCGGAAGTGATGGTACGGCGGTTGGCGTTTTAGATACCCTTGGCCTTCAACAGCTCGATTATTCGTCGCATTGGAATTAATGTATCTTGTGCAATCTCGTCGAAAAGGCCCGGCTCAACTTGATCTGGTGTGAACGAAGCAGTAGACGCAGCGTTTTTTGGGGGGGTAATTTTTTGCTGCAGTTGGAACTTCGTGGCCTTGGCAATCTTTCGTGTGCTTGTTGATCTTTTTCAGTTTCCAAAACCTACTGCGAGGTTTCCTATCGAAAAGTATTCTCGAAATTCATGACTTCGACTTACAGGTCATTTTCAACTTCTCGCTCGATTAATTGATATTAATGCCGTCTTATACACCAATTTATTCTGCCTGTGCGCGCACTAACCACTCGCATTCCATCTCACGGGGATCATAATCCCAACCTGCGGTATTATATCGCAACATCTTCTCGGTTGCCAAGACAGATAACCCGCTCTCTCAAAGTTCAGTGTTTCTCAGGGCTTCGCTCGTGCTTCGTCATTTTCTGCACGCCTCTGCTTCTTTCGACGCTCGTTACTGGGGATTGTGATACTGGAGCCGGGATCGCACACTTCCCCCGATTCTTCATTGTTGCAGGCCGCACCATCCGGATCACCAGTTATCAGATCAGGTATGTTCGCGGATGGTTCTTATTTATTTCCATTTTTAATACCAAAACTGTCACAGATATAATGAAGTACTCCATCATCATCTAATTAGGTTTTACCGGATTTTATATATATCTCTCTCTCTCTCTTGAGCTTCTTCTCCTTCACAAGGAGCAATTTCAGAATATTTTTTCAATTTTTGGTGGTGAGCGAGAAGTTATTCTTTGCTTCGCCGGACCTGCATCCGGTGAAGACACCGTACTTGGTGGCATTTGATTATTTTCGAACGGAACGCTTGGTGGTGATTGCGGCAAAGTTATATCAGCCAAGTTAAGTTGAAGTGGTGAATTCGGACGTTATTGAGGTTCACGAGGATTAGGTGAAGGCTTTGGAGGACTTTGGGGTTAGGTGTTTGAGGCGGATGAGTTCTTTTATTTAGACTATTTGAAGGCCAGTCGATATGATTCCGGGGAGCCGCTTCTGACTCACTATACGAAGTGGGAGGTTTTCTTTCCTTTGGTGACCCTGTTGGGGAACACGGCGGTGGCTTACCAGCCTCTAAAGACCCAGTTAGTAAAGTCGTATCCAGTTTTTAAGGCGTTTTGGAATTAAATTTCTTCCTCTTTGTGGTGGTGGTGATGCGTGTTGGGAAGGATTTTAATAATTTTCTTCTGTCTTGTTTCGTTTTAGACGATTCTCATTCTCTCCATCACCAATTAGTTCTTATTTCATGTAACACACCTCATAATGCGTCATCTGCAATGAGAAATAGAGGGACGGGCCCAAAATATTTCTTAAATTGAAAGAGATAATTTCTTCTCATGCACCTATCTCTGCATATTGTTGGTTTTCTCTATTGCGTGGGACAAGATTTTCATATATCTTTTAATGCGGGGTAGATATATCCGTCCGCCACCATCTGGATGGAAGGGTAAACAGAGACGACGGTATGTCTTCCTCATGATGTTGAGACGACAGGTTTCTGTGTTCTCATCCGCGAAGAACATTTTTGCGATCGTTTTGCGGTTTTCGTTTTCCTCAATGTGCGAGAAAGCACCATCCGTTGACTTTGGAATGTTTAGCATTTTCGT